>PVHY01012810.1:0-43262 GCA_004024945.1 Uropsilus gracilis | reverse complement strand
CCCCCCCCACTGTCTCCTGTTTAAGATTGCAGGTTTCAAGGACAGGTAATGTTAAAATGGGAGAATGACCTTAGCTGGAATTTCCCTTCAGGGGGATGCAGGGGGAAGAAAGAAGTGTAACAGATTTCCTGGAAGGTGGGAAATCAGGGTATATAAAGGGTGTGCAAACAAAGAGAAGGATTCGATTTAATTCGATTGGATGCAGATTCGAATTTGGAGACTGAATAGAGAGAGAGGTTCAGTGGAGGAAAAATGGGAATCGGCCATCTTGTAAAGATGTGAGCCATGTGAGCTTGGCCATGTGGCCACCGAGGACCTGCAACCCTCGGCTGACCCAGGCTGGCAGCATGTGTGCTGAATTCAGTTAAGGAGTTTGCAGATTTAAACTCCGTGTTGGAGTTTGCTTTGCTGAGTTTGATTTGTGTCCGAAAGAGGCCGTGCAAAAGTTAGGCCTGAGAAGAAAGTGAACTTTGCTGGTTCAACACCATGGAGTTCCTGCTACCTGAAGGTGACAAGGAGAAGACAGCGTGGAAGCCAAGGGAGCAGCCTAAGAAACATGTCTTCAAGCGTCTGGAGATGGACTCTGTCTGGACATTGGTGAGATGATCAGGACTGAGAGACTGAGGATATTTGGGGCAATCTGGGAAAAGACTTTGGACACTACTGAAAAAGGTTTTAAACAATGTTAAAGTATTCTGAGTCTTACATGTTTCTTTTGTAATTATTAGGATAATTAGAAATCACTTTGTTAAAAATAAATTAGTCTGCACTGCACTGATAGTCTTACATTGGTTTGATATTTTGATTGAGAAGGCTGGGGATGGTGGTAAAAACCCACGAGTGAAAAGTTTAAACTGTGTTTTAAAGTTTTTCTTTTCTGCAGTTTTTAGAGCTGAAAGCAGAGAGCAGCTGGCTGGCTTTTGCATATCAATGGTAAAGGTGATCAGTGAAAATGCTAATAAAGAGTGTGTAGCCTGCTTTGTAGAGAGTAGCAAGCAGATAGCTGTATCCAGATAAGGTTAAAGATAGATGCAAAGGAACCGCTTCAGAGAGAGAAGCAGGCAGATAAGTGTATCCAGTTAAGTAAAGACAAAGTCTCTTTTTACCCTCTTTCAATGACACTTTTCCTTATGAACTTCTTTTGAACTAATTTTAACAAAATACAAAAGGACACTTATAAACTATGTATACAGAATGTTAAGGATGACTGGCACTCACATACTTAGCACAGGAAAGATGTGAGTCTTACCTCTGCAGAGTGGTGGTCCTTTTCATCCTATCCCTTTTATAGGGATAACTATTTCTGGGTAACTGTTTCCAGGAATGATTGTTTTTACACTCTTATGTTTGCATCTCTAAATAGTGTCCTGTTGACCTGTGCATGTTTGTGAACTAAATGGAGTCACACTGCTGATGTTCTTATTCTCTTATGCTTATGGTGCATGGGCTAACGACAAGCTTGATCCATCAGATTCCGAGAGAAGTACATTAACATTGCCCACTAGGAATATAACTTTTTCTGTTTCTCCTTGTGGTTGTGTCATATATATATATATGTATATATATGAGCTCATATGTATATATTTTTATATTTATATAAAATATATGATATATATAATTATAATTATAAAATATATAAAAATAATTATAATATATTATATATTATACATATAATTATATATTATATAATATATATTTTTGAGCCTTTATATATTTATATATAAACAAATATATCGCATTTATATCATATCATAAATAAATATAATATATATTTCCTTTATAAACACATTTTTTGAACCTTTGTTAATATGTCCTCTAAAATTAGAATTGTTTTACCTTCCTGGTAGAGTGAATCTTTTATGATGAAGTGGCCCTTGTTTCTCTAGTAATTCTTATGGTCTTAAAGACTATTCTGATGAGTAATAACATGACTCTACCAACTTTGTTCTGCTTACTATTCTCTGAGAGAGCCTAAAGTACATTTGTTAGTTTTCTTTAATGAAACTCTGATGGAGACAACCTCTTTGTTTCAGTTTGCTTGATAATACATGAATTTCCCCCCTGGTTTTGAGAGGGATTTTTGCCTGGCATAATTTCAGGTTGACAGTTATTTTTCCTTCAGTGCAATTATTCAGATGTCATATGTTTTTCATTATTGCCTCTGAAACCCTGTCTTTCCTTGAGAATAATCTTTCTTTTTTTCTCAGACTATTTTTCATATTTTGTCTTTGTCTTTGGTGTTATACAGCCTCACAGAGATGTGTCTAAGAGTGTATTTCTCTTTATTCCTCCTAGATGGCATTCACTGAACTTCCTGGATCCATATGTATTTTATGGAAGTTATGGGAAATTATGGGAAGTTCATATCCTGCCCTCTCTTCCTGTGAGGTGGTGAAGCTGAGCTCCAAGATCACTTTGGCATATCTCTTTAGAACTTAGTCCTCTTGGTGGGCATCAGCTGCTGGTTATAGCTACAATGTAGCTTTTCCTAGATTTGTTCACTATTGTTTCCAACTCCCCAACTCATAAAAAAACAGGTTTTGATAGTTGTTTCCAGTAGAGTTGCCAATATACTTAGTCTACCATGGTGCCAGAAATAAGAGCCTACCTGGTTTTCTTCAGTACCAGAATAATCCCTGACACTTGTTAACCATGGAAGACTGCACTGAATCTGTTGACAGGATGTATATATCCATGTCAGTCTGTTCTGTGACATGTTCACTGGATCTGATGATGTGTTCTTACTTGTGTAATATATAGATTCTTTGCAGGATAATTAGAAGTCTAGTTGGTGCTAGTGCGTGGGGTGTAGCTATCTTAAAACTGCCAATAACTATCTTACTAGAAAGGAGATGCCTGATATTGAGTAGAAAACAGATAGTTCATCCTTTAAATGCAGATACATATTAGCAAGTGGAGAGTTAGTATCATTTCTTGATAACTTGGGAGAGCTGGTGGATCTTTGCTTACTTTAAGCTTGTCATGTGGCTATTCTGTTTTGGGAGGATGTTTCTCCTGGGTGTGGCCTTTTACCAAACCTGGAATAGAATGAATTTGGGATGGTGACATCTCTTTCTTCTTCTACCTATTGAGAACTAGATATCCCAGATTACTTACATGGGTCCTTTCTTTCATGGATACTTTCTTAAATTTTTTCCTCTCTTGAGGGGAAGAGTTCTATCTTCTTGTGACCCTATGGCTTCATTCTTACTTTGCTATTGAATGATAAATCTTACTAGCTGGGAATCGTTTCTCTTTAGGGGCATTAAAAAGCCATACAAGCATCCAGTTCTCCAGGACTGGCTCTCTCAACTTCCAGAAAACTGGACTTACATGGCAGCTGGCCTCCCAGCCCCCTCTCACTGCCCATGTGGCCAGATCGTGCTTGGCTGAACTCAACTGCTATGCTTATTGTGCCTGATAACTCTCTGTGGCTATGAGAAGTTTGTCCAAGAGAGCTCTGTCTGGTGACTCTGATGCGGTTTTCTCCCAGGCAGGCACTCCTGCTGCTCACTTCCTGGTGTAACTTCTGAGCAAGGGGCGGTTGGGTTATCATTGTCCCCTTCCCTTCCTGTGAGCCCAGTAGAGGTGGGGTGTAGCAGATGGACACTCCGGCTGCCACGGGCCTCCTGCAGGCTCAGGGAGGGCACTGTGCCAGGCTTATGTTCTGTCCTCATTCCTACTGCCTGCTTGCCTGCTAACTTCTCTGTTCACTTCTTACCCAGTCAGGCCAGGGGCACCCCTGATGTGGATGCTGGCTTGCTTAGGTAAGATGGACCTAGTAGGGTGAAGAGTTTCCTTTCTCCATCCATTTCCCTCCAATTCCAGGATTTAAGATGGTGAGAGCTCTTCCTGATGCTACCCTCAAAGCTATGTGGCATTTGCCCCCTATATTCTCCCCTCCTCCCCTGATGCAGCCTACCACCCCTACCCGCATCCCCATATGTTTTACAGAGAACAATTCAAGGGTGAACGAACATTTTTCTTGGACAGAGACAAATGAGCTCCCTTCCTCCCCAGTCCAAGTAATTCTTGGAAATGCACTTCCCTTTTTTCATCTAATGTATGCATATTTTCTACCTGGGAGGTAGAAGCCACAGAGGGGCCCAATGAGAGCCTTGTGGGCTTGCCAACCTTCTCTGCGGGTCACTGGCCAGTTTTGTAGAACATCTGCCTCTCTGAAGTTGACTGCCTGGGTGTCAGATGATTTCCTCTAATTTGTGATGGCAGTGCTGGCAATGCTCGGAGCACAGTGACCTACCACCAGATTTGGCTTGGAAAGGGAGTAGGCTTTCAGGAGAGAGAGGCAGGCAGGAAGGAGGGAAGTCCATGGAAAGAGGGATGGAAGGGAGGACAGAGAGGAGGAAGGAGAGAGAAAAGGAGGGAGGGAGAGGGAATGAAAGGAAGATAGGAAGGAAGGGAAAGGGGAAGGGGAGAAGAACAAAGAGAAGCAAAGGGAGCAGAGCACCCTAGCTCCTTGCTCCAAGTTTGGGAGCCCAGCACAACTTGGCGGGGGGGGGGGGGGGGGGGGGGGGGGGGGGGGGGGGAGGCTGCATGCCGTCAGGTCTCTCTTTGGAGGATAACTGAGTTTAATTTGTACATGGTAAAATTCATTTTTTTTAAATGAATGCTTCAGGGAGTTTTGGAACACATCTACACCCATGTAACCACCGCCACAGTCATCACAGAGCATTCCATCACCTCTGTGACTGCTCCAGACCCCTTCAATACTCAGCTCTCCCCTCCAACCCTCTTCCGCCCCCCCCCCAAATCTCCCATGTGTTTGCTGAGGCTAGAATTTTGCCTCTTCTCTAACTTCATAGAGTAATCTTTTGACTTCTTCCCCTCAGCAGTCCTTTGAGACTCATTCCTGTGTGGGCATCCGTTCACCCTTAGTATTGGTGAGTAGTATTCCTCTGTAGGAAGCACTATGATTTCTCTCTCCACTTACCTATAAGTGGATATTTAGATTGTTTCCAGTATTGGGGTAGATAAATAAAGCTTCCATGCATATACACATAAAGGCCTTTGTGTGTACTTTGTCATTTATCTTGGATAAATACCAGGTCTTTTTTTTCTCTATTTCTCCAGTAATGGGGATGTCTATTCCATTTTGTCTTCTATCAAGTGGTACCACATGGCCATTCCTGTTTCCTGTCTTGTGAATAAGCATCATATAACAGTGGGGTTATGGATTCATGATATATCATATATATATATATATATATATATATATATATATATATATATATATATATATACATCTGAATAGATACTCTATTCAGTTGTCCCTTTGGCATCCTCTCTAAACTGGAAACAATATGGCATGGGAATTGAGAGTGCAGGTGTTGTAGCAACATTGCCAGGGTTCATATTCCAACACCGTTATATACTATGTGACCATGGATGAGTTACTTGACCTCTGTGTGCCTTGGTTTCCTCATCTACAAAATAGGGATAGTGAGTCGCTATCAAATGGGGTTGTGAAATACTGATTGATTGATAGATAGACAGGTAGGTAAGTAGATAGCTGTGCTTGATCCATAGTAAATACTGTGTGGTTGAATGATGTTAAAATCAGGGTGTGGAGTGTACAGTCAGATCTTTCAGTAGCTCATGATGGTACTGAGTACTCTCCATCTGCTGCTCCATTGCCTGGCACCATGGAATCCAGCTCCTGCTGCCATGGGTGGCCAATACCTCTTTTTCCTTGTCACCTACCAGCTCTTCTTCTAGCTGGGTTATGACCTGCCCCCCTTGTGCACCTTGAATTGAAGTTCTGTTTCTCTTTTCCTGAGTGTTTATTGCTCTTCAAAAAAACATAACTACAGGTTACAAGAGACCCATTTGTTTGCTTTGTCCCAGTTCCCTCTCCCAGTTCTGGGTTCAGACAAGTCAGCCATGTCGGAAACAAGACCTGGCAAGGACCACCCACACTCTCTGGTCACCTCATACCCTGAAACCCTCATATCCTGGTTTGCATGAATTTTCATGTGTCACAGGACTCGAAGCCCTGTGTGGATTAGAGATATGACAAGGCAGTCCAGAAATATTTTTCTTGCAGCTCTGTCAAGGGCATAACTGTCTAGGAAGTCTCGACAGTACCAGGATTGTGGGTACCCATCCCAGGCTTGGCTTAATCTATAAGCTGAGGACCTAGTCTCCCTTTGCATGATGACTGATTACTAGGATGAAGGATGTGAGACCCACTGAGTGCATAGTTGGAAACAAATATTTAACCTCACAGTCTTAAATCTAGAGCAATCCTTTTCAGGTCTGACTTTTTTCTCTCTCTGAGATTAAGATGATTCAGATCCAGGATGATCAAAATGATGAAAAGAATTAGAGAAATCAGCTGGGTGTGATGGTGCATGCCTTTAATCCCAGCCTAGGAAGGGAGGCCTAGACTAGGAATCACTTGAGTCTGCAGGTTCGAGGCCTGCCCGGGGCAACATAGTGAGACCTAGTCTCAAAAAATAGCTGGGCGTGGTGGTGCATGCCTGTAATCCCAGCTACCTGGGAGGCTGAGTCTGGGGATCGCTTGAGTCCATGGTACCCCGGGCAACATAGCAAGACCTAGTCTCAAAAAAAAAAAAAAAAAGTAGAGAAGTCATATAACCAAATTTGCCAGAGTGCAGTCCTCCAACCATCTGGGAGCAGTGTCCGGAGTCCAGGAACTCTGAGTATAATGTGGTGACTATCTTTCAGGGGTGCTCTTTGAACAGCT
Organism: Uropsilus gracilis; assembly: GCA_004024945.1. Lineage (NCBI taxonomy): Eukaryota > Metazoa > Chordata > Mammalia > Eulipotyphla > Talpidae > Uropsilus > Uropsilus gracilis. The sequence goes on along the minus strand of PVHY01012810.1, from coordinate 36,535 downwards.
TAGTGGCCAGTGTCTTCCCTGGGTAACTTCAGTAAATTCATCAGTGAATGCAAGACAGTCCTCTGCCCTTATAGCCATGGGTCCCACCCCAGGGATTCTGATTTTATTTGACTTGGGTGACACTTGGACATTTGGGCTTTTAAAAGCTCCCCAGTGACTTTAATGTGCCGCCAAGGTCAGGAATTGTTCCATAGTCAAGGGAACTGAGCTTTCTGAGGTCAAAATCTGTGGGCCAAGGTCACACAGCTGTTAGCAAAGGTGCAGGGTGGAAGGAGGGGGGCTGGGCGCAGGCCTGTGTGACTACACTGTTTGAGTTCAGGAGCCCTGTTCTGTGTGCTGACCAGGGCACTGTGGGCCCTGACTCTGAGTCTGGGCAGGAAATGGTCAGCAGGGATGCCAAATGCTGATGGCTTTTCTAGCACTTGCTGACTGGACGCTCTTGAGAGTCTGAGTGCATGTGTCCTCAGGGCCTGGAAGGTTCCTGGTGCAGAAAGCTGTTGGCCCACACTCCCGGTCAGGTCAGCAGAGTTGCTCTCCATCGGCCCTCAGATCTTTGTCCATGCTGAACCTGCTTGCTCTGCATCCAAGGAGGCAAGGGTGAAACATCCCTTGACTTCTTTTCTGGTGCGACTCCAGAGCCAAGCATCGGCATCTTGGTCCTTCCTGAACAGAGCAGGTGAGAAGACAGGAGAGCTCAGTTGTGGTCTCTTCCACTCTGTTTCCAGTCATAGCTGCTGCAGTGTGACTCTGAGAACTGGTTGCCTGCTGTATGCATCAGCCACTGCTCAAGGGCCTTACACCAATCACCCTGTTTCTCCCTCAAGGGAATTGTGTGCCATAAGCACTGTCATTACACCATTCTTCAGATGGGGAAACTGAGGCACAGATAATCCAGGACCCAAGTGAGAGCAAACCCTGGCAGTCTGATGTGGGGATTCCAGTTTTATCCCTCTCACTATACTGCCTCCCAGGAACCCAACTGTGATTGTTTCAGGAATGTCCTCTGATCTCCCACCTGATGTGAAGTGACTGTCATGGGAAGTTTTCTCTGCTTCTCCCTTCCTAGAACAGAGCTGGACTCACAACAGGTGTTCAGTAAATGGTAATTGGTTGATTTCTTTTATTTCAGTTGACTTTAGTTCTGTCTAGATAAACATGTCCTTGAAATGTCCCATAGGTTACTCAGTTTTCTACTTATTGACTGTTTAGTACTTCTTAATACTCAAAGTACCTTCTTAGTGGTTGCAGAACACTTTCCGTATACGTAGCTATAATAAATTCACATCCTTCCAGTTTTCCAAGGAGAATGATACCTCTGAAAGAACTCTTTTCCTGAACAAAAATGAATGTCCATGTTAACCATCTCTCTGCCACTCTGCCATCCTGGCTCCTTGAATGGCATTGTTTGCTTGGTGGGTCATCCAGGGTAATCCTTGTAAATTCTGGCCTGATTTGGTAGCAGACATGGCTGGCACTCTGCCTGCATGTCTTGCATCACTTTGGTCAGTTCTGTGTGTTCACCATGTGGCTTCTGCGTCCTTGGCTCTGTCACCTCCTTCAAAGGACGCCTTCTTGCCATGTAGCTCCAGTGTCTGGGGGCGTATGAGAGCACAGCTACCCTGCCTGGGGAGAAGGGCATGGACTCAGAAGCGGCAGAGTATACATTCCAGAAGTCTCCCTGGGAAGTCCAGCCCAGACTTCGCCTGAGCTCTTCTTCCGTTCTCCATCCCGCTCCTTCCACTCTCTTGGTGATATCCTCAGACCATCTCCTCAACAAATGCCCTGGCATTTTGAATATGGAATGAAGGAAATGGGAACTGGCCTGGCCTGGCCTTCTTCCCTTCTCCATCCCGCTCCTTCCACTCTCTTGGTGATATCCTCAGACCATCTCCTCAACAAATGCCCTGCCTAGGAATCCTTGTCTGGGGATTTGCCCTGGGGGACTGTGTCCCAAGACAAGGACACATAGATCAGCTATCTTTCCAGTCAGAAAATACCTCCCCATCTCCTTTGAAGTGTTTGTGTTATTGTTAGTGATCCTGCTTCTGTCTTCATCCCTCACAAGCCTGAGACCTTGCCTTTGCTCCTCAGCACTCATTCCCACCAGGTAGCCTCTGCTGGCAGCTCACCCACTTCTCAGTTCCCTCTTCCTTGCTTTTCTCTCCTCTCTGTTCCCATTTCCTTCATTCCATATTCAAAGGGCATTTCTGGTGTCCTTGCTCTGTGCAAGCATCCTGCCGGGCTTGGGACTCAGCTGTACAGACAGCAGACAAGGTGCTTGCCCTCAGCCCAGGGACTTTGGCCTCTGAAAGTTCAGTTGCCCTGACAGACCTTACATGGCTAATGAGGGGGAAAGAATAGCAGATATGCAGGGCAGTCATGAGTTGAGATGAAGACTGCAGTGGAGAGAGGCGATGTGCCGGGACAGGGGCCAAGCCTGAGATGCGTGCTCCCACCTGCTCACTCCTCTCATCTTGTGAGCTCCTCCCAGCCCCACCACCTCCTAATAACTGGTCTGTGTGTCTGTTGATGCCAAACTGTCCTCTGATTCATCTTCTCACCCTCTTAGCAACATTCTATTACGTTTCACTAAAACTCAAATCCTTTCCTCTCAGCTTCTGTGGTGCCACCCTCCATGACTTCTCTCCTGACTTTGGTTTCCATGCAGCTGCTTTTGGCTACAGAGACCACAATCTCTCAGTGTCACCACTTGGACAGCCCCACAGGACCACAGCTCTGCTCACTTGCTCCCACCATTCCCCTGTCCTACTCCAGCCTTTGAGTCTTTCCTCTGCATAAATCCCCCCTCTCAGGAAAGGATACCCCTATCCCAAGCTGCTTGTGCCAGCTTCATCCTCTCCTGGCTCCCGTCATCCCACCTAGTCAGTTTCCTTGTCCTATCAGTTCCCTCCCTAACGATGTGGGTGTGAATCCATCCCTTGGTCCACTCTGACTTTCTCTCTGCTTGTCCAGGCTGGGCTGTTGCGGGGGATTCTCCCTGATGTATTGTGGGCACCAGAGGGCCCAGGGAAGGCCCTCTTTATTGGGGAATTTGGAAGAGATGAAGACCATGGTGTGCATTAGGTGACAGAGAGGCATAAAGTGAAAAGTGAGGGCATGGGAGAGTGCCAAAGTGTCGGCAATAAGAGCAGATATTGGAGGGAAACTTAAAAGCAACAGGAAAACCAGTTTAAAGTCTGTTCACTTTTTGCTATCACCATGCACCAGACATTCTAAGAAAGCTTGAGATAAAGTATTTCTCTCCCCTCCCCCCTTCCCACCCCCCTAAACACTGTTGTCTCCTCTTCTGAAACTGAGCCAGGAATAACTCCTGGGAATCCACCCAGAGTAGCACTACTCACTGACTGACCTCTGTGCCTGGTTGCACATGCTAGGACTCTTCTCACATTAACTCCTCACAGCAGCCTGTAGGGCAAGTATCATTGTACCCATTTTAAAGGACAGGAAACCAAGACCAGAGAGGCAAAGTGGGCATAGGTGTGTCTCTAGCTACTGATGGGGAAACCCTGAGCCTTCGTGGTGGGTCCTAAGCAGGTGGCTCTGTTGGACTGGGCACAAAACTTTATCAAGATCAGGATATAGTCCCGATCGGGACTCAAGTGATCCTCAGCCTCCCAGGTATCTGGGATTACAGGTGCCCAACACCACGCCTGGCTGCTTTTTTATGAACCAGGTCTTTCTCTGTTACCTGCGGTAGTCTCGAACCTGCAAACTCAAATCCCTGGCCTCTTGTCTCCCAGCTCTTGAATTATAGGTGCGTGGCCACCTCTCCCAGCTAAGATCAGGATGCTCTTGTTCTGTTCTTTCTCCCTTGATCCTCATGAAGCTTTACTTCCGATACCTCTGCTGGAGGGAAGGGTTCTGTAACTCAGAACTGACCCAGAAATACTCCTGACAAGGTCTGGTCTTACCAGATAGCCAGGAGATGATCACAGGCAGAAGCAGTCTGTGTAGGGATGAGAATGAAGGTTTGGAAGATGGTTCACTGGGTCTAAATCCTGAACTTGACATGTAGGGCTCTTGGCATGATTATGCTCAAAGCCTCCATTTCCTCACCTCTGAAATGGGGATAAGGATAGTACTCACTTTGTCTATTGAAGGAGCTAGAGCATTAAGTGTCTGTGAGGCCTCCATCACTGTGCTTGCTGAATTTGACCCTATGTTGTATGTCAAAGTCATGGCACAGTGCGTGATGTGCAATAAATAGGTAACAGGTGTTTACTCCTGTAAGGTACATGAGCTTTAAAGGTTTTTACCCTTTTCCTAATTAGCCTCTGTGACCAGCATCTGTGGTGTTGTGCCCCCCTCCCCATGATTGTACACTCCTGGGCCCAGTGGGTGTGCGCATGTGTGAGTGTGTACTCCGGGGTCTAGGAGAGGGAGATAAAAGTGAGCAACCTGGAGGAGAGTGAGGAGAAAGTGAAGAGGAAAACTCAAGAGAGAAATTCAAGTGACTTTTTCCCTGCCGTTCATTATTAAAAATTCCACAAAGAAAATTTCACGGGTTCTTGACATTCTTTACCTGCGACAAAATTTCACGGGTTCTTGACATTCTTTACCTGCGACAACCAATGACAAACCTACCTGAATGGAGCTGGTTGCACTACAACTCCCCTCCACACAAAGGCCATCAGAAGCATTGCCAACATTAATACGTTTAGGGAGACATCTTGCTTTCCAGCAGGGTCCACGAAACAGACAAAAGGGCGTAAAATGCCTGAAGATGTGCAAACTGCATCAGCTAGGAAGCTAAACTTGGGGTGAAGCAGTTTTCTGATGGAGAGAAGGTTTGCAGGAACAATCAGAAGATGGATGTATTCCTTGAATGTAACACCCTATTAAAAATGGAACTTCACTGATATGCTTGAAGATATCCTGGCAGAAGGTTGATTTTTAGCAGTTTTAATTCTTATCAGCATTTGGTGAGTGCCAGGAAGCAGCGAAGTGGCAGTAGCTGTGTGCCCACTTGTCGGTGTGGCCTAGTGATGGCACCCAGCTTCCTCTCTGCAGAGAGGAAGCAGTCAGGGCATTAAGCAGTAGGTTTTGAACACTTGTGGAATACGTAGATCTGCTCTGTCTCCTGGCTTGGGAACCAGGGCTCTTACATTTTGTTATTTCTCCAAAACAATCACTTCTTACAACACCCCAGGAAGAAAGCAAAGCCTTTCTTTTACTTCTCTTGTGAGAAGCTTCATTTTCTATTTCTGCCTGTAAAGACACTGTTACCTTCAGAAAGTCAGACATGGGAATGGGTCTGTGTGTCTGTGAAGGCTGGTCAGGGACTTTTGTAAATTCTTAGAGGAGTCCTGTCTCCTGTGACTCTCTGCATGCAGGGATATGAGGGAGTAGTGTGTGTGCATGTATGTGTACGTACACACATGCACAGGTGATGTGATGACACAGCTCAGTCCCAAGGGTCCTCCCCTAAGCCAGGGCGGAAATGTCAGGGTTGGGGGAAGGCATCCGTGCATGTGGACAGGAGTTTCCCATGCTGCTTCCAGGTTGCCTCCAAATCAAGACAGTGCAAGAAGATGCTCTCTGCAGTATGGTATTGGCAGTGCTGGACTGGGGCTCCAGATCATGTCCTTCCTCCCTCTCCCAGTCTCTGAGGAAGATCTCCCGGGTCAGCCCTTCCTCTGTTGTGTGTTTGTTAATGGTGGTCTTTCTTGTGCTGGATGGAAGAAGCCTGACTTGGTTTTGTATCCATACAGTGAGAAGTTGGCTCCAAGGTTCCTGAAGAAGGAAAGAGACAAAAGTCAAGCAACACAGGTGAAACTGATGCTTCTGCCCCAGGATGCTGGGTGGCTAGTAGGACTGTTCATCATGCAGATTGTAGGGGTTATCAGGGAGCCAAGTGATGCCACCAGCAAAGGAAGTTCTAGACTGGCCTTCTCCCCACACCTCATTCCCTCTCTCTGCCTTCCACTGGCCTATGTCTTCCTGTCTGCAGGAGGATCAGGCCACTGTAAGGAGCATCTCTCCCCAAGAGTGAGGGTCTCATCCACCAACATGCTCTTCTGATTAAACTTTCCACCATGGAACTATTGTCTGACTCTCTTGAGCTCTTTTTCAATGAGACGTCAGTCTTGAGCTTCTGTGTTCACTGTGTGTTGTCCAACTTTCGCAAGAGTCTTCCTGGGTTGGTTGAGCTGATTCTCCCATCCTCCATATTTGATGCCACAATATCTGATTGAGCTGTCATCCTGCACTACCCTCAGATGAGGTCGTATCCCCCTGGCCCATCTCCACCATCCCCCAGGTGAAGTCCCATGACCTTGGACTGTCTCCACCATTCTCCAGGTAAGGTTCCATGACCTTGACCTATCTCCAGCAAGAATCCTGTTAGGGTGATTTAACCCCTTTCTTTACCTTGCTATTTCTTAATAATTTTCCATCTCCTCCTCACCCTGCTCCTTACTACAAATCTTCCCTTTTCCCTGTTGTTCAGAGTTGAGCCCAGTCCCTCCCTGACCACACCACGATAGTTCCCTACCTTCCTATGCTTTAACAAGTATCATTGAATCATTTCTTCTTCAATAGAAAGTAGACACAATGGAAATTATTTTTTTTTATTGAAATGAAGCTCACATAGCATAATGGAACTTAATTCTGAACCACCCAGGTCTATCTCAGCAGCCAGCACAGATGAGGGCATCTGTGGGCAGCCCTCATCTTCTACTGTCTCTTTGACAAGTGCTACAGAGAGGGGTTGAATGATTTACCAAATGTCACACAGCTAGTAACTGAGCTGCCTTTGCAACTAGGAATCCTGGTTCTGAGCCAGCATGCCTTCCACTTATCCTATTGTCAAAATGTTAAATATATGAATATATGTAGGAAGTAACTATTACTCATTTAATATGTATGATATATATGTGTGTGTGTGTGTGTGTGTGTGTGTGTGTGACATGAGTCAGATACTATTCATCAGGATGGTGCTGTTTGTGCCTAGTAGTGTGTGGCAGGCTGGCTTTTATTTTAACAACTGAGGCTGCATTTTGACCAGTGAGGGGTCTTGCCTTTTGGAAATCTGTCTGCATCTCTTAACTCCTAGAAAGAACATTCCAGTGTCATTTCAGAATGTAGTGTAAATGAGTTTTCAGGGTTTTTGCCCTTCTGTCATTAGCCTCTATAGCCAGCACCTGTGGTGTTGCACCCTCCCCATGATTGTACATGCTTGGGCCCACCTGGGCCTAGGAGGCAGTGATAAAAGGGCAGCATGACCCTGGGGGAGGGGTGGAGAGAGCATGTGAAGAGAAAGGAGCGAGAATGAGAAACTTAAGTGACTATTCCTTTGCTGTTCCTCATTAAACGTCCTACAGAGATTATTTCAAGTGCTCCACATCTTTCTATCTGCTACAACCAATGATGAACCTACTCAGATTGGAATGGTTACATGACACAGAGTTGGGGCAGTTCTGTTCCAACGACAAAGGTCCTATTGTCTAGTCTGCTTTTCTCACTTGGCTCAGAGTCTCTAGGACTCTTTATTTTCCTTTTTTAAAATTAATGTTAATTTTTAAGATTAATTAATTGCACACACACATACCACACACATATGTTTTACACTTTACATTTTACCCTGAAGCTCTCCACGTTGTCACCCGTGAACCATCATCTTAATCTCTTGAGCCCATCTCTCCCCTGATTTTACCCTCCTCCCCCTCGCTCGCTCTCTGTTTCTGTTCTGCTGACAGTTTTAAGTTTCCTTGTCCTTTGTTTTCCCTATATCCCACATATAGGTGAGGTCATCCAGTTTTTCTCTTTTTCTTTCTGGTTTATTTATGCTAGCATGATTCCTTCTAGGTTCACCTATGTTATTACAATGTATCAAATTTGTCTTTTTTGATTACTGAATAATATTTCAATATGTAAATATACCACAACTTCCAGATCCATTTGTCTATTTTGGGGGCATGTGCATTGTTTCTGTATCCTGGCTATTGTAAGTAGTGCTGCAATAAACATCCTTTTATTTTATTAAAAAGATGTCCTTTTGAATGTTTTTGTGTCATTTGGGTAGATACCCAGAAGTGGGATTGCTGGGTTGAATGCTAGTTACATTTTCCAGTAGTTTGAGGATCCTCCAGACAGCTTTCCATAGTGTAGGCCTCTTCTTTGACCCCTGCATTTCCATCTTTTCTATATGCCATGTTCTCATTCCCTTAATATGAAACAGATAAATCTTTTCCAGTTACCTGGGTGGTGGGGGATGGCCATCTCACTTTCAGCCCCAAAGCCCCCTCAGCCTTGCCTTCCATTCCTCTTCTTACCATTAGCCCCAGTGTCCTTCCCTTAAGGCTACTCATGGGGCTGCTGAGGGCTTGGAGGAATCAGCTGCCACACTCCCACAGGCTGCCCTTCCATCCCATGGCAGAGTCACTTGTCAGTGGGAAAGGGTAGCCCTAACCTCCAAAGACCATTTTGCTAATCTCTCCATTTCTATGCCCTGGATGGAAAGATTCTCATGTTCTTACCACTTTAAACCAGATGCAATCTTCAAGTAATTCTAAAAAGTAGTTTGACCTAATCAGAAGTAGGTCTTTTTGCCAGTTGCAACTTCTGAAGGGCCTGAGCCTGGCGCATTAGACACCAGCCTTGCAAACGGCAAGCCTTGGTTTGCCTGGGCATCTTCACTGCTGGTAAAGCATGGGTCATTTGAAATAGTAGCTGTAACCACTAGACCATACCAAGTTGAAGAGCCCAGAGTGGGACCATTCCAACGAAGTGGTCAGAAAGTTGGTTTGGAACAAACTGCATGGGAGAGGTTACGTGTGGAACCATCTCAGTCTGGGTTGGTTCATCAGTGGTTCTAGTAGCTAAAGAATGTCAGAGGAATTAATCTTCATAGAATTTTTAATAACACAGGAAAAACAGGCAGCAAAGAAACAGACACTTGAGTTTCTCATGTTCTAATTCTCCTTTGTGTTTTCTCTCCTGCCACCTCCTCCTCAACTCTCCCCTTTTATCGCCTCCTAGACCCAGGTGTGCCCACTTATACATGTGCACACTCACTGGGCCAGGCATATACAGTCAAGGGTTATTGGTCATAGAGGCCAATGATAGGAGGGTTAAAAGCCCTGAAAACTCATTTACCTGATAGGAGGCAAAGAGGAGCAGATGGAAGAAACTGGGGTGCAGAGAAGAGAAGGCTAGAGTCCCACGAATCCCTTCCCTGGGCTTAGAGGAGGGTGTCGGGGCAAGGGATCTGTGGCTTCAGTGGCCACAACTCTGAGACTTCTTTCTTGCATGAATCACTTGAAACTGTCCTTCCTTGACTGTGTCAAGTTTTTGCAGTATTTAGCTTGGCTAACCACTTACTTGCTGTGTTCATAGACCTGAGTACACTAAAACCTACGGGTTTTCCTTTTTGTTCTGACTTGCTGGTGCCAGGTTTGTTTCTGCGCATGCAAAGTGGACAGCCAGTGTGCTCTCACAGCACACTACCTAGAACATATTCTCCAGATCCATCAGAAGGGCTTGGCTAGCTCTTCAATATACATAACATTTTGCATTTTCTTTCCACATAGACACACTTGGGACCTTCCAAAGGCATTATGTAGAGGACCAGCTGGACCTTAGGATTGGGCTCCAGTGGAGGGCCATGTTGCTTTAGGTGTTCCTCTTATGCCTTTGGGGCAGTCATCTCAGTCACCATGTTTGGGAATGTCATGTCAGGTATGCTAATGCCAGCCACCTAGAGTTCTGTTTGATTCTCTGAATAGGCGATTTGGCGTTGTGCTTTGGAAATGGAAGTATTTGAACATTTGCCATCCTCTGCGTACTGGAAAGAAAGAGCAAGTGGTGTGGCCCTTAGTTTCCGTGTTCCGGATGAATGTAAACAGTGTGGGTTGAATGCTGAGTGCAGGAGGGGAAGCCACTTTGGCTACATTGCTTTATAAGAGGGACTAAGTTTAGATAATAAATGTCCATTTGCACCTGCCAGGCAAGCGGCCCTGAGAATGAGATCACGGGTGAGTGTGCTGTGGCTCTAGACTGCCAGGTGTGAGTCCTGGTTCCTCTGTTTACTAGCAGGGTAATTTGGGCAATTTCTTTAACCTTCCACACCTCCTAAGGATGAGGATTGTATTAAGACATGGGGTGGTTAGGAAGAGTAAATGAATTATTATGTGCTAAGTGCTTTGATTAATGCCTGCCAGTTATAAACAGCTGTGTAAGCTTTGTTAAATATGGAAAAAACAAGCTAGAGTTCTAGGAGGCAAAGCAGCTTCGACAAGGTCCCTTCTACAAGGTCCAAACTTGAGGTTTGAACCCAGTGTGCTCTGGCTCTAAAGCCTCAACCACAGCTCTCCTGATATTTTCCGCTGGATATTTCTCTAGATATTGTGGGGCTATCCTGTGCACCGTGGGATGTTTAGCATCATCTCTGGTCTCTAAACACTAGATGCAGGAGCAATAGCCCAGCCCCAGTTGTGATAACTATATGTCTCCAGATGTTGTCAAGTGTCTTTTGGAGGGAAAAAACACTTTTGTTGAGAACTGCTGACCTAGAAGGTGGAGTAAGCAGTCTCATTCCTAAACTCCAGGGCTCAAAGCTCTGTTCCCAGCTACCAGCTTTGTTCTTTTCAGACCAGCGGTCAGAAAGGGAAAGGCCCCTAGTGGTTGATAACTACACATGCTACTGTCTAGAGTCCTCTGCTTCCCCACCCACCCAGGCCAACAGTTTCTCAGTCATACTTTTAGATGTGTTGGCTAGGCATGTTGTAAGGGAGCCCAAGCCACGTGGCTGCCTTGTTCTCTGCAAACTGTCAGTGATGATGCTGTGCAACCAGACTGACCAGGCAGTTTTTTTTTTTTTTCCTGGAAGCACAGCTGGCTGGTTTAATTGGAGTCAGAGAGGAGGGTCTCGTGGGGCAGAGGGGTGAGGATAGCAGAGTGAAGATGGATGGTGCTGCACCACGAGGCTGCCTCACCTGTTCCCACTTGCTGACTTCTAGGTCTTTCCCTTCACTGTTCGTCCATTCCGGTGCTCTTTCACAGGCGGGTGGTGTGCTGGGCTATGGTGCAATGGCAAAGAGAAATTCAGTGTGAGATGTGGGATTTGGGATGTGGGTGTGGGATGTAGCAGAGTTACCAGCTGCTTGGTGCAGGGCAGCTGATTCTGCTTCGTAGGCCTCATTTGCAAGAAATATGTTGGTGAGTCATTTGGTGTCTCCAGCCAGGTTCTTAGAAAACTCTGAGTTACCAACATCTGTTGCTCTTGGAGGTGGGGATGGGGTGGAGAAATAGGTGTTTCAATTTAACGTCAAGTTCTAGTGTTTGTATACACTAAAAGAGCTACCCTGGGTCCTATTCAAATATTGATCATTGTAGGTTGTAGTTTTACAATGGAATTCACAGCTTGGGTATCCAAGGTATTTTAGTTATGGTCCAGATTCTACTTCATCTGTGTTTTGTGCAAGCTGTCTCCCAGCGTGTGCAATTCCTGCTTGATGGAGAGGTGATGCTTGTCCTCATGTTGCTTGGCAGTCAGAAAACAGGTAGTTCTTCACTGTTGGCAAGTTTGAGGGCTGCCCTTTGCTGTAAAATCCCTCATGACACTTCCTTTTTGTGAGTTTTACTGCTTTCCTTTTCCCACTGGAAGGTCGTTGCTTTTCAGCAGCTATAAAATCAGGACTCAAAACCAGATTGTAGGGTGTACCACTGCAAGAAACAGCTCCTCAGGAAGTGCAATTAACCCGGATCTACACTGGAGGGCTGCTTCTGAAGTGTGCTTGCCTATAAACCAGCCTCAGTGGATGTCAGAACAGAGAATGTGAATTTCCAAGGTCGTCTGGAGAGTGCTATGTGGGAGTTTCCCTCCCTCACTTCAGGGAGTCCTAGCCAGGCACTGTGCTGGGGACAGCCCACTGAGAGTCTGGGAGAGCTGGACCCTGACACCCAGAGCAGGATAGGGCAACCCCACGGTGAAGTAACATACAACACCGTTGCTCCCACCCCCTGTTGCCCCAGTGCAGTGGTGGGTAGCATGGGTAGAAGGATGTGAGTTTTGTGATTTACAAAGTTTAATTAAAAGTCTGACTCCCTCTACTTGGATGCAGGTTCTCTCCTGTGAGGAGAAATACATGTGAAACCAAGGTTGGGAATATGTCCAGGGCTTTTAGTGTAGGGCTGCCTGCTGTTGCCTGGGTTTTCTCCATGGTCCCACAGCCCTTTGGGATTCCTATCCCAGAACTGAAGGGGAAGGCCAGCACACTTAGACACATAAGTCAGGCACCATTCCAGTTTCCTGGAATGGGACCAAGTTGGGCGTAAAGCAGAGGAGCCCTTCTGACTCAGTGCTGGCCAATCAAGTGCCGGGAGCCTGAAGCCTGAAGAAAATATATGAGTTGGTCTCCAGCCTGTCTGCTCAGTTCAGGGCCACTGACATGCTAAGAGTAGGACCAGAGGGAAAGATGTGAGCCTCTCAGGGAGGCTGATAACCCAACCCCTGCCTTAGGTATTATCCCGCATCCACTCCTGCTGTGGGGAACCCCCTCCTAGAGCTGCTCTGTGGTGCGTATTTTGTTGCCCTCCTCACTATATCCTCTGGAGTAGAGAAGGGTTCTCACTTTCTCTAGTTCAGACACATGGGAGAAACGTGGGTTCTTCACTCTGCCAGGTCTTCTTGCTCTCAAATACACTGATCTTTGGCAGCCCATGAAGGGGACTGTAAGCTTCCAAGCTCCCCTTAGGCTCAGCATACCAGAATTTGGGTGCAGATTCATTCCCTGTCAGCCCCAGTACAGAATTGTAGCAAGGGGTCCTTTCAATTCCAAGAGCAAGGGACAGTGACATTTAGATCTCTCAGAGGTCTGGAATTGACACCCAGTCACTGGGGCATGGGCTGGTAGAGGCCTGTGGGTGGTGGGTGTTATTGCCTGGGACTCTGCAGCTCAGGCCTATAAGCATTCCAGCTGCACAAAGCTGTAACTAAGACCCCAATTATTACACCTCCTCGTGATAATAATTTGGTAATTTTTCTAAAGGGATGCTGAAAAGATTATTTTGCTTTTCTGCCAACATAGTTGACACAATCTATTTTATCACTGGTGGCTGAAATGCCTAAAATGTGACACAGATACTTTTCGTCATATGACTATAGGTTTGGGTCCTACAATGAGGGATGTTGATAGACTCTCTTTTGCATAATTTCCATCAAAAAGGGGGAAAATGCCTAGTCTAGTTACAACTGTCTTAAATATGTTACAAATATATTTCTGACAAGAGAAAACTTCCCCCTTTGAGCAGATGTAGATGAGAACTAAGTGCTCCTCCCACAATGGAACATGTCTGGTGACTGGGAGAACTTTCCAGAGACTAACTTCTGTCTCTGCGTATTTCAGTTGTTATTGTTCCTCCAAGATCCACAGACTTCAGGTGCCGGCGCTTTACCTATGAGTATCTGTGACAGTGAGTCAGCCCAGTGGGGTGGGAGCCCAGGTCTTGGAAGCCACAGACCAGCTGTGGAGCTACTTACAATAACTTGCCTCTGTATCCAAGTGACTGTGAACCACAGACTTAAGTCCTGCTGCACACAAACTAAATTTATCCCCAAATCACTTCCCCTTAGCTGGATCCAAAAATGCCTGTAGCCACTGTAACACCAGCTGACACAAAAGGAAATGTAGCAGGAGGAGCCAGCAGAGTGCAAAGAAATGATGCGTCTCACCAGTTGGAGCTAAACATGAGAATATCTTAATTTTGTAACTTTCAAAAAATGTATTTTTATAGCTCTGTGAATATACTGTGAAGGCTTTGGAAGGGGCCTAGGCAAGAGAGCCCTAGAAACTTTCTTCCTTAGCTCACTACCAATCTGCATTTGGACATTGCTCTGAACCTCAGGATCCTCATCTTTAAAATGGGAAGAATGAGCCCCATTTCATAAAATTATCATGACTATTTATTGAACTGTACTTGAAAACCCACTAATTCGTCTGGGGAGGACATTGCCATAGGTTGAAGACCAGGTGGCTGAATTCATGTTTGCTTGTCAGCTGCTTTTATTCCAGGGTCTTTAAATCCAGGGTCCCCTAGAGTACTGAGCCATCGAAAGGGAGCCCCATCCATACCAGAAATGGGGGATGGAGAACGGGAAAGTGGACAGCAAAGCCCACAGAAGTGAGAACACTCAGGGCATGTTTGAGTGGGCAGATATTGGTGATTTATTTTCCTTCATTTAAGTTTGGCTGCTCGTGATACTTGCTGTGATTTGGGGGGATTGTACCTGAGTTATCAGGTGAAGGTCAGGAAATTACTGAGTAGTATGAGACTAGGGTGTGGTTCAGAGTATCCCCTGTTTCAGGGACTCTTCTGCTGACAGTGTGGGGACCTGATACTTTTGGTATTTGACAAAATTCCACCACTGGACTTAGATACTCTTGGATCTGAAAATTGGTGGTTGGCTAAGATGGTGATGGTAATGAGAGAGCCATGACATTTGAAAGGTGTTCCCTGAGACCTTGAGTATCACTTGGGCCTGCCCTGTGGAACTCTGGTCCTCTGTCAAGCAGGGCAGGCAGTGGGTAGAATGAAGTGGGCACTGGTGAGAGCAGAGCCTGGAAGGCACAGATGATAGACGGGAGGACCCTGGGCTTGTGAGGCAATAGGGTGAGACTCCAGGGGATGCTAACTGTTCTTGACTCCTATGTCCTCATTTGTAAGTGATAAAGGTGGTCCTGATAACCTCAAGTGCTTTCCAATGCTGAACTTAGAGAATTTAACAAATGTTGAGAACAAATTCGAGAATGCTTACTCCAGGACCAGGTTTCTGAGGTGGAGAGGGGTAGCAGGAGCAGAAATACATATTCTCAAAGAATTGGTGTCCCGATTCCAGTCCCCTTCCTGGCCTGGGGTCTCAGAACAACCAAAACAGCATGTGTGGGTGGCCCTATATGATGCCCTTCATTTGGTTGGGTGCTCATGCTCTGCTGAGTGAGAGAAGCAGGTCTCTGAACAGTCTGGTATAATACAGTTCTTTAAAACAGAAAGGATGTTTATATGCTTAGGAAAATACCGGAAAGAATTAATTCCAGCTAGTAACAGGGCTCTTGTCTACATGATAAAATAATGTGTCATTTAGATTTTTCTTAATGCTTTTCAGTGTTTGCACCTAAAGTTTATCTTAAATGGGTGCTGCTGCAAATTTGAAGTTGGGGGGAGGGGCAGGAGGTGGTGTTGGGGCGGGGTGTGGAGCCTCTAGCAGAGGTTTGCCGATATTAGCTGGCAGAGGGTGGTGCAGGGAATTTCTATAATGCAGGTTCCCAGGCTGGGTGCTTTCCCAGAGAGCCTGACTCCTTGGGGCTGGGTGGGGCCTGGAATCTGCTGCTTACTCACCCTTGGTGAAGGTTGGACCAACTCTCCTCCTTTCTTTGGAGTTGGTTAACAGAATTATCAGGAGGGACCTAGCTTGGTGCAGGCCAGCCAGCCAGCAAGGTCAAGCTGAGACTCCAACAAGATTATATCTCTAGACTAACCCTAAGATGGCTTTGGGATAGCTGGGAGAAGTTGGTGGCTGTGAGAAATGACCTGCAAAACTCTCAGTAGAGCAAGGTGTGCCTAGAGTAACTTGCCATCAAATCCTCTGCTTACCAGACTGCCTCTGATGGCCATGGGGTGAGGAGGTAGGTGGGGCTCAGTTGGCCCCCAATGAAGGTTCTGGGCCTGCTGTTTATCATCTGTGTGTGATTGCACATGAGGTTCACCTCTCAGCCTCAGTTCTGTGTGAAGTAAATGGTGTCACCAACTTCATCAGCTTCTCATGGGAGACTGTTCCAGAGCAGGAGGACCTGGACATAGGTTACCCATCTTTCTCGCTTCTTGGCTGCTTGGGAGAAGGGTAGCACGAGACATCCCTGGGCCACAGACAGGGATGCAGCCCTGCTCTCAGACCTGCTGAGGTACTTTTCACAGCAACGTCAGCGCAAGTACATGTTTCCTGGAGGTAATTTACTGGCAGACCACCCAGAAGCTGGCCCAGTTCAACCTAGCACCTCCCTAGCAGCGTCCATGCTCGTCTCTGTGTCTCAGAGTTTTCAGGCAGGCCCAACATGCTCTTGTCTGTGGTTAGGGGTCCCCTGGGTTAGTATCCTTCAAACTCTTTCCATTAGGGCTTTGCTTTAACCTCCAGGCCTCTTCAGCAGCCAGGAGGTCCCCTCCTCTGGGTGGTGTCTTATGTTAACCTGGAATTCCTGCCTCTGCCTCTTTTTGATACTCTAAAAAGCTGTCTTATTGAACCGTGCTTACAACAGGCCAAAGGTGCAGCTAGAGAATCCTACCCCAGCTACTGAACTCCAGTGCCAAGGGTTTTGCAGCAGAATTTCTAAATATAAGTCATGTTCTTTCAGTTCTTCCTCAATAGATATTTCTTGAGGATACACTAGAAGAATAATTAGCCTGTATTAGGTGCCTTTTATGTCCCAGGTTGGAGAGTTCCTGACTTCCAGGAGCTCACAGTCAGCCTGGAACAGGGATGGGTGGATGGTTGTTTACAGGGGTGGGTCGCAATGGAAGGAAGCAATAGGTTGCCTTGGGAGCAAGTAAACAGGAACCCTCCCTCAGCCCAGGTATCTCATAAAAGAGCTAATTGAATAATGGCCTTTTTCATGGGAAATCTGCTTCTCCTTCAGCTCCTAAGCTCAGCCATCCTTTCCCTCACCTCTCTGAGGACCAAACACCTGCTTCAGTCTCTGGGGCTTTGAAACCCCCAGTCTTTTCAAGGCCTGGGGCTGGCTGACTGCAGAGTGGTGTCTGCATGGGTATAGGCTGCCATCTTCCTTTCAATTTAAGCATGAAAACAGAAGTCCTGCCAAACATGGGGACAATCCTTTGGCTCCTTTTCCCTCCTCAATGCAGCTGTTTATCTGTGAGAAACAGGTTTGCCCAGTGGAACGTTTATTTGGTTTCTTTGGCTGATCCTGGGAACACACCTGCCACTCTGCCACTTCCTGCAAATTAAGCAGATTCTTAGAAAAGGAACACATTCCCTAAAATATATGGTGTGGTTTGGGGGTGAGAGATGGTTTCTTGGATTTTTACAATTTAATGTGTCTGCAAAAGCATGAAGCCACAAGATAAAAATACAGACTGTCTCATATGAGAAAGTAGACTGCCCTGAGGATGAGGGACTGGTCAGTCTAGTTTTTATGCTGGATTTTGCTGCTTTCAGGTTTTCATTTGCTCCTCTTGTTGTAAACCAGCACCTCCCTCTTGCTCTAAGCAAGTCATAGGCAGGAAATGCTCACGACAGTAGAACTTCTACTTAGCAAACCAACTAAATTTTCACTGAAGTTTTTACAAGAAGAACACAAATGATAAGCTTTCTTACATGTTGTTTTAAATATCTTTGAAAGTAGATGTTAAAATATGTAAATTATAGTAGGATATAGCATATTTAAAATTTTAAAAATAATAAGCACATACTATAGTACGTGTATAAAGATTATAATAGCATATACTTATATAAAATTTTAATTCATAAAATAAGATATATGCGCTTTATACATAGACATACTGGGCTCTGTGCTAATGGTGTATCTGTCATGTGAAATAACAGAAATCCAACCACGTTAATTTTAGAGACCTGATCGGCTCTACAAAGAATTCACAAAAGAGGCTGTATACCATCTCGTAAATAGACATGTGCTCCTAAAAGCTATTCAAAATGAAAGGTTTTTAAGAATAAAAAAAATCTATCTTGGGCAAGATAGGGAAAGAGGGAGTTATTTCTTGCTGAGGTAACCTCCGGTGGGGAATGAGTAGGATCTGTGACAGATTACTTCTCCCTTAGGGGGATGGAAAGATTCCTTTAGTGGTGCTGACCAGGAATTTCTCTCCTGACCAGTTAGGACCACATTCCTGTGGTAGGTCAAAACTTGAGGGAGGTTGAAACTGTGTTTAAGATAAGTGTTAAGTCTTGGTGGACTCTGCACCAGCACCTCCATTTTGAGCCTGTCATTTTCTTTTTAAGACAGTTTTTACAACATATTCTTAGATATATCTTATATATTTCTGCCCTCCATTCCTACCCTATAGCCATACTCTACAATCAGACCTGATAATTATGGCAAATAGTGAAGAGGCGATAGTCCCCAATAGATCTATTTGTAAAGCAGAACTAGGTTTATATATAGAATAATATACTTACTAAGACAGGAAGAAGGACCATGAATACTTTGGGGGACATTTCAAATTAGTATTTGGAACTGATTACATGTATATTTACCAGAAAATCTGAGCAAACCATGCCTGGTTTTCAGAACTTTTAGCAATAAAGTTTCCTTGGTGGAAGAGGCAGTAATGCACTGGGTGAGAGGTGAAATTGTGAAGTTCAACTAGCCCTGGTTTGTATCGTGATTTCAGCCAATACACCTTGACCTAAGTCCTTGGCTTCTTATTGTCTCATCTTCAAATGAGAGTACCTGCCTCTCACAGTTGTTTTGAAGATTAAATAAGGTCATGCCTGATGAGTTCTCAACCCAGTCTCTGACCCATGTTGGATGTTGTGCACATCCTTGCTCTCATGGCATTCTTTGGTCTCCATCATCAGCATCATCACCGTCACCATCATAGTGAACAACCACTGTGTGTCCGAGCTTGACTGCGGCCATCTCCTTCTCCAAAGGGACTTGAGCTTGAGGAATTTGCATGGTGGAGTATCCTCACCCAGGGTTTATAGGTAGTTTAACTATGATAAAAAGGCCAGTTCCTAAGTTTTGTATTAGAAGTTCTAGAGTCAATTTACCTTCCATGCCTCAGTTTGGCTGTCAATCAATTTAGATGAATGTACTGTGTCCGCACCAGAGAGTGGGGCATTTTCTCCTTCACAGTGTCATGAAGGCTGTTGGTGTTGATACCTGATCCAAGATTCAGAAGATCTTGGCTCCTGGGACAGTCTCCTTGACTTTCCTGCTGTTCTTGGGTCTGAAAGCCACGCAGCAAGGGCAAGGAGGCTGCACAGAGGTCAGCCTGCTGTCATGCTTCCCTTTTCAGATGACTGCCTCATGTCTGGAGACCTTGAAAACTGATCTTGAAATCCAGGACTTAGTCTGTTTGGTGTTGTTGTTGTTTTTTTTTTCTTTCTTTCTTAAATTAAAATAGAATCCCTCAAGGGCAGAAGTCTCTGTTCTTCTTCATTGTCCTCACCCAGCAAACCCTGCTCCTCCTGAAGGTGACCAGCTGTTTATTCCCAGGGCTCACTGGGTGTTTGTAGAGATGGATCTACATTGAGGGAGCCACAGAGTGTCTCAGTGGTTGTGCTAACAGCACTCCCTTCTTGCTAGACAGCAAGATGGGGACAGCTACTGAGCTCAACTGCCAGCTCTGCCATTTAGGAGTGTGATGACCTGGGCAAGTTAACCTCTTGGGCCTCATTTTCATTACTTGTAAAATGGGGGGTAATGCAGCCCCTACCTCCCAGAGCTGCCACTGTGAGTGGTGGTGGTTTGTATCTGCAAAGCTAGGGGAGCCACACCAGGCATATCACCAGCACCATGGGGGGAGTTCCTCTGATTTGTCACCCTCCCCAAGTGACCCCTTTGACTGTGGACTTCTTAAAAATTTTTTTCTAAGAAAATAAAAATGAATAAAAGAGATGCTCTTCCAATGTAAGCAATCAGAAATGAAAGAAGCAGGGGTTTCACTTCACAGTGTGGCGCCCCCCCCCCCCACTGGAGCCTATAAAATCTGTCAGATATGCTTTTCCAGGTGGGAGAAACCGGAGTGGTGAGAACAGGTACAGATGGCCTGGGGAGACAGAGCTGGGGCTGTGTGCAGGAATGAAGAGAGTCTGCTGGCACGGCTGGGACCCTGCGCTGGGGTGTTCCTGCTTAATTTAAGGCATGCTGTGCACAGCTCCAGAAGACACTACAGCAGAATTGCTTTGAATTTACTTAGGAAACTTATGGCATTTTCAAGAAGAGAGGAAGAGGAGGTCATGGAATACAAGCCGCCTCAAGGGAATACATGCAGTGGAAAGTCGGGGCCCCTGTGCTGTGATCCATTGAGGGAAACCGAACCTTGCAAGGCTAACTATCTTACTTGAAATCTGCCCTGACAATGAAGAGAGATGCCTGGGATTCCTGTGGTTGTGAATTGCATGCTCTGCATAGCAAGGGAAGGTGGTGACCTTGATGACAGGGTGATGTGCTGCAAGGGAGGCCCCTCAATAAGTGCAGACCTGGGGAACAAGTCAAACAGCACAGTGCCAACTGCCCCCTCTCCAGAGCGCTCCTGCTAGGTTGTCTGCTCCTTGAAGATTTGAGCCAGATGGGAGCTAGACCTCTTTTATTTAGACTTTCAACAAGAGCTCAAAAAAGACCTCAATGACTTTATCATGCGTGGTCAACAAATCTGGGGTGATTTTTAGGGAGGACAAGTGCAGGCAGCGACATTCTGAACCCTGGAAGAGTAACATCCCTTGCCTTCTCTCACAAACTGCCTTCTTATTCTTGGAGCAAGTGAGTGAGTGGGAAGCATTCCTGCTGTTACCTGGCCTTGTTGATGGATGGAAGTTGGAGGGAGGTAGAGAAGGGGGGTAAAGAAACAAGGAGTCAAGGAGAGACTTTTGTGCATATATTGGCTTTAGACCTGGTCTGCTTCCACCTTTACTTTCTGAATTTGGATTCTTTGACGAGTGTGATTGCATGCATGTGGTGTTTTCCTTTGCTAGCCTCTCTCCACCACCAGTTACGTATCACTTGCAAAGGTGAGTGTAAATTAAAACAAAAATGACCAAAAACCACATGATCAGATGTTCACATCTATGCTAATGAAGTGATTATTCAGAGATAATCTTACCTGTTTTTTTTTTTTTCTCATGAAATATTTCCTCTGAAACCTTAGGGTATTTCCCCTATTGAAACACAGCAGGACTCTGATATACTTTTGGAGAAAATGAGGATGAACCCTTGTAGAATAAAATATCCTTAAAATTGGTGACTAGGACCATAGTTTCATGTGTCCTAGAGCAAAGTTTTGCGAATTGCTTGCTCTGTGGGGGCAGAAATCTAAATCTGCTACACTGCTGCTAATTTGTGGGGCTTAATTGGTGCTTAATTCATATTTGTGGATTGCTAGATGTGCAATTAATTAAAAAACACTCTCTGTTGCATAGCTCTACAGAAACTGGCTCGGAGTCCCTGGTGTATTTTACAAATGAAATTAGACTTCATAGGAGTTGTAAAATCCTATATGTATGCATGTTTCTTTAAATCTTAAATGCCAGGGAGGTTTTTTCAGTTCAGTTTTATTTCCTGTCTTTAATTTATACTTTCATCCTTTCTTTATAGTAGTGTTATTTGTAAGTCTACTCCAGGACTAGTTTGGAAATCAGATCATTTCATTGACTCTGTCGTCAAAAAAATGCATTGATTTGACTTCTAAGCTCTAGTTAGTGACCAACACTATACAGATAAAAAGAATCTCATTTGTTTCCTCCTTTTTAAATATCAGCCTTGTTAATATCCACTTATTTAGTATGGGTCCCCTTTAACATGAAATGTTAACTATATAATGTATATACACTTAAATATGTTGTAATACTGTTGAGTATAAGTAGGGTGATTCTGAACCCCAGAAGGGCAAAGTATACCTGGAATTCAGTGCAATTGACTGCAAATAAAATGCTAGAATTCATCTATAAATATGGTTTGTGCATCTTCAAGTGCCCTTCTGTTGAAGAGAAAAAGAATTCAGTTCAAATTGCTTGAATTAGGGTGTGTGAGAAGCTGGTAGGAAGAATGGTGTCTTTGTTCAAGCCCAAACTCAGAAATATTACTGCTTCAGAAGTCTGACCTGACTCAGGAGCAGCCCGAGGGGTGACACTGGTCATGTGAACACCCCCGGGATACAATTCCCTCTGCACCTGCATTTTTTGACCACACTCTTTTCTGGATCAGGGCTTGGGTGTTTAGCAGAGGTGGAGAAAGGAAGAATTCTGCCTGGCAACCTAAATTAAGGCATTCTCCTGGGTGAATCACAATATTATTAACCAAAAAATAAAGAAGAGTTTTAGGAGCTGGCAGTGTGTGTGCACGTGACTTTCTAGGACCACAGTGGCCTCTCCATGCTTGTACTTGTCCCACTTTGCAGATAAGGAAAGTGAGGCTGGGGTGGAGGGAGGTGCTCAGCACTCCAGGAGGACAGGTCCATAGAGCCTCCATGCTGTGGAATTTCCCATGTGGTGTTTTGTGCCACCACAGTGCCATCTCTTTCCTTCATGATACTCATCTCATCAAAATGAGGTAAGAAGTAGAAAAGAACATAGCATATTTTAGGAATATTTCTATCCAAAATGGATACATTTTATCAGAGTTGATGCTCAGCTAGCCAGAAAATTTGGCTGACTGGGATGGGATAGTTTTTCCAAATGCTGAATTTTGGACATTTAGGGCTGACCAGATAACATTCGAAGAGATAATATTGGGAGATCTTTATTGAAATAATTACTACTGTAAAGTGAACCAGAAATTTAGCAAAATAATTTATAAGAGAAGTTTTTTCAGAGTCAATTTGAGGACTTAGGCTTGGGAGAGTAGCATCAGTCACTGGGTGATGGCCCCCTCTTCCTCCCCTTGGAGTTTTGGTCCTAGTTTTTATAGGTTAAGTTAAATACACAGAAAGAATACATCATTGTTCTTCAACAAACAATAAAGATTTCTGGTTGATTTCTAACATTTTCAGTTTACTAAAGGAAGTTGGCATCTAGCATTTTTAGTTCATGATAAAGAAAAAGTACTATTTATAATTTCAGAGTGATTCTTACGGTCCCAAAGTCAAGTCAATTTGAACTATCCATCCATGGAAAGATGTAATGGCCAAGGGCTATTTGAATCTCATCCAAGAGGATATCCAAGAAGTGAGGGTATAGTCAGGCTGTTATCTTGTGCCCCTTCTTCTAGCTACTCTTAAACGTGACTTGGTGGTATTGGACATGGGGGTAGACTTGAAATGTAGACTTCACAGACATGTCCTTGCTTCTCACCACAAGGTTTCTGCATAGCAAACAGATATAATTGCTTACTGACTCCAGCCTTTAAAGTAGAGTCAGAATAGAATGGAGGAGACATTGCAGAGAGTGTAGAAAATTTTTCCCCAGACCACAGAGATAGCGTTGAAAATAGAAAAGAGTCCCTGATTTTTAGAAGACCTGGATTAATAATAATAAATAATGATAAGTTATTATAATTTGTTGTCACTAACATTTGTTGAGCATAATATATATGTCAGGCACTGTATTAAGAACTCCACAAGTGTTAATTTACTTAATCTGAAGAAAAAAATCTGCTTAAGCAGATGCTATTATTGTTCTTATTTTACAGATAAGAAAATTGAGGAGCAGAGAGATTAAGTAACACTCAGTGTTCCTACTAACAAACAACAGAACTGAGACTTGAACCCAGGCCCTAAGTCTGACCAGAACTCACCTCTTTTCCTTGACTCAGTTTACCTAACTAGGGCTCAACACTGAGACCCTGGAAACTTGGCTTATTCTGGGAAATCATTACTCACAAAGTTGCAAAAATGTTTGGGAGCTATCATTTCAAATTTCAGACAACTACCATTTACACTTAAAATCATTTCAGAAAAAAAGAAGAACCATGGTAATGACCACACTCTGCCCCCCAACAGAATTAGAATGCCATCTTGGATTTAGGAATGGTCCTTTCCAAGAAAAAGCTGTCAGCTTGGTTTGAACATATCCCTAGTCCTTCATTTGGCAAGTATGCCTTGAGTGCCTACTATGGGCTAAAGATGGGGATTAGGAGAGCCCTAATTCTACTTGTGCATTTGAGGGGGTAACCGTCACTTAATAAGTAAACAAAAAAATGAGTACACATAGCCTTGTGAGGTGCTCATAGCTCAGGACAGTGTGCATGGGCTAAGGAAGACCTCTCCCAGGAGGTAAGGGGACAGCATGTGTCAGGGTGTTGGTGGAACCAATGCCAGCTGGAGACCAGCAGGCATGAGGTCTCTAACCAGGGAAGTACCTGGGGGCACAAGGCAGGGCCAGGTGGCCCATGGGCACTAACTTGGTGCCCAAGAAGAGGCTGCCTGGAGCAGGTCAGGTGCAATGAAGTACAATGGAAACCATTGCCAGAGGTTAAGCAGGCCATGCCATGATCTGATATATATTTCATGGGATAACTTGATATGTTAGGAAAATAGAAGAAGGGAAGCTGGGAGCCCAGGCAGGAGGCTCGCATTCCAGGAAGGAGAGGCAGAGGCCAGAAAGGCTGGGGTAGGATAAGGACAGGCAAGAACCTAACAGGGGGCCTGCAGCAAGGAACTGGAAGAGTCAGTCCTTATCCCATGCTGGTATGTAACAGGGAAAGGCTGCCTCACAGCAGGACGGTTCTGGAGGGATCATTACAGAGTGGGTTGGAACCACCAGGCAGTGCTGGGGATGATAGCTGTGGAGCTGTTCCTGTGGAAGCCCCGAAGGCTAGGTAGAAAGGAGTGGCTGCCTTGGAGGGAGCCATGGCCTTTAGTGGAGGGTCCAACTGCCAGTGTTCTGGCTTTCCCTCCTTGGGGTGGGGAGGGAGGGTGTAAGGGAAGAACTCACTGACTTCTCCCCGCCCCATGTAGCACAGAGGGCACCCTTGATGTGGTACTTCCAGGTCAGCCTGGGCAGAATGGAGAGGGTGAGGTCATGGAGCTGGGCTGGTTTTCTCTTTACTGTTTCATCTCTCTGGTGCTCTCAGAGAGAACTGTCTATTTTCTGTTGCTCAGGGTAAGGTTAGCCTTTCCACATGGAGTTCAACCCATGCAGCGTTTGGCTCAGGGAAAGCAACTCAGGGTTCTAAGAGAGAGTCAGGTTTGTGTTGGTGTTAGGATGGGGGGAAGGACTGGGAGAGAAAGGCAGCTGGGACTGGTGCAGGTCAGATCGATCTCCTGTCCTGTGGGCTGGCACCAATGGGAACCACTGACAGAACCCCTCAGGGACTCTGAATGTTCACCTGTGGGATCAGTAGTCACTGACCCCTGCACTTCCTTCGGGCTGTGCTGATCCCAAGGGGGACTTGCTGAATGTTTCTCATGAGGAGTCTGAGTCACCTAGGGTCTCCTTGTCCCCTACCTGGACACCAGACAGGTCTGGTCTCTGGTCTCATGACCAGAGCAGTGGGCGGGGCAGGTTCTGGCTTTCTGGAGGAACAGCAAAGCATTTGGTGGCTGCCTTGTGGTGAAACCTCACCTCAGGTCAGTACTGCCATGTGTGACCCGGAGAAAACCACGCGGTGGTCCCCAATGGTAGGGATGCCATGCTGAGAAAGAGAAAGACTTCTCTTAGTAGATTTGTGTGCTAGCCAGCAAAGACTGACTCAAACACAGGTCTCCAGATGAAAGGAAACCAGCGAGCAGTCTGCAGCCTCAGTGCTGTCTTCCAGACGAGCGTCCCAAGGGAAAGCCCTGCACCGCCTGTATTTCCACCTTCCTCTTTTGGCCTCCCTTTAAAACCTTGGTGAATCAGCTTGGGCAGTTGCATGCGCCTGGACAAGGCCAGGGATCCCTTGAGTCTGTGGGTTTGAGACTGCCCCAGGCAACTTAGTGAGACTTAGTCTCAAAAGAAATAGCCGGGCATGGTGGCACGTGCCTGTAATCCCAACTATCTGGGAAGCTGAGGCTAGGGATCACCTGAGTCCACCTGAGGTTTGGGACAACCCCAGGCACCATAGCAAAATATAGTCTCTAAAAATAAATAAGTAATAGCAATAATAATAATAACTTGGTGGATCAAATAAACAATGCATGTAGCCACTTGTGTGATTTGCTCTTCTCAGGGCTAAGGGAATCTTGGCCCATGAGCTGTCTTCTAGAGGGCTCACCAAGGCAAGAAGAAACAGTTTCAGTGATGTGCAGGATCATCTGCTCTAGTGAAGAGCAAGCTCAGAGAAGGTGGTGCTGCCCTTGGGCCAGCACCACTGTCCCTTCCTGGGACCATCCCATGACAGTTTTCTGGAGCAGATGTGGGCAAGTGGCATGCAACACAGGAATAAGGTTCTGATCCTGAAAGGAGGTCTGATCCTGGAAGGAGATCAGCCACTGTGAGGTGGCTTCTTCACATTCTGGGGGACTCCTCCTTCCCCTGGGACCCAAAGTCTGTCTTCTTCACCCTCTGTGAGTATCCTTACCCCTAACCCTATTTAAAGTGTCTAGGCTTTGAGATTCTCTGCCTTTGAGGCTCCAAAATTCTCTGCATGTGTATGTGTGTGTGTATGTGTATATATACACACATACGTATGTATACATATACATACGTATGTGTGTATATATACACGTACTTTTCCTTCTCTTCCTTTTCCTTCTCTAAGGGGTTGGAAAGTTATGGAAGAGTTTATTTACTGAGGGGAGTTTATTATTTTCCCGAAACCAAGAAAAAAAGCCCATGTAAAACATATAAATCAATGAGAATACAGAAAACATAAGTTTATTGAATTCTACCTTAGTGTCTTGGAATGTTGTCTTGCATGAAAGAATGAGCACCTCTGAAATAACATGAGTTGCAAATGTATTAGGTTCATGTTTTGAAAATATTTCTGGATGTGATGTTCAATGACATATTAAATCTCCCAGTCTAATTTGAGCACAGGGGCTGCTAGACTCCCATGTTCTAAAAGGGCTGTGTGGCCTAATCCTTATTTTGAGGTAGGTAAGGTGTTACCACCATTTCATAAGTAACAATCTTTATGGATAAAATTGTGTTTCCTGCCCATGATGACATATTGAAATACCTAACCTCCAATGTATCTGTATTTGAAGACAGGACCTTTAGCCAGGAAATTCTGTGGGGTTTTTTGTTTTGTTTTGTTTTGTTTTAAGATGAGGTCTTTATTTTTTTATTTTTTAATTTATTTTTTATCTATTTGTTTAAATTTTTTAATTTGCATATATATGTGTATTTATATTTATATTACATTATTGCATTATTGTGTACCCCGGGACCTTCCCACTTTGCTAATACCTGTTAACCATCCTAATCTTTTGTGCCCTTCGCCTCCCCCGCCTTCTTTCCCTTCCTCCTCTCTCGCTCCCTTGTTCAGTCCCATTGGTTGTTTTCATTCTTTCTTATTCGTTTGTTTGTTTTTCCCTATATCCATCATATAAGTAAGACCATCCTGTACTTCTCTTTTTCTTTTTGACTTACTTCTGCTAATATGAGTCTTTCTAGTTCCATCCATGTTGCTGTGAATGACATGTATTTGTCCTCCTTGATGGATACGTAGTATTCCATCGTGTATATATACCACACTTTTTTTCGCCAATCATCTGTTTTGGGACATTTGGTTTGTTTCCAAATCTTGGCAATTGTAAACAGAGCTGCAATAAACATGTGTGTCCTTTTGAATTAATGTTTTCATGTCCTCTGGGTAGATTCCCAGTAGTGGGATTGCTGGGTCAAATGGTAAGCCCACTTTCAATTGTTTGAGAGTCCTCCACACAGTCTTCCATAGTGGCTAGACCAGTTTGCACCCCCACCAGCAGTGTAAGAGAGTTCCTTTTCCCCACATCTGCGCCAACATTTGTTGTTGTCTGTTTTATTTATATGGGCCATTCTTACTGGTGCAAGATGGTATCTCAGTGTGGTTTTAATTTGCATTTCCCTGATTATTAGTGATGTGGAGCATTCTTTCCCATGCCTATTAGCCATCTGTATGTCCTCTTTGGTGAAGTGTCTTTTTAGTTCTTCTCCCCATTTTTTGGACTGAATTATTTGCTTTGTTTTTGTTGAACTGTATGAGCTCTTTGTGAAGCTTTGTTATCAGACCCTTGTCACTTGTCTGGAGGGCAAAAATTTTCTCCCAGTCGGTTGGGTTTCTTTTTGTTTTGTTTATTGTCTCTCTTGCTGTACAGAAACTTTTTAGTTTGATATAGTCCCAGATGTTTGTTTTCCTTCATTTTTTTGTCAACCATAGTTGTTTCCCAAAATAGATTTCTGAGGTGGAATTCATGAAGGGTTTTGCCCAGGTTTTCTTCTATGTATTTTATGGTTGCAGGTCTCACTTCCAGATCCTTTATCCATTTTAAGTTCATTTTTGTACAAGGTGTTAGGGTCTTGTCCTGGTCTATTTTTTAATATGTTTTGATCCAGTTTTCCCAGCACCATTTACTGAAGAGGCTATCCTTGTTCCAGAGTATGTTTTTTGCCCCTTTGTCAAAGATTAATTGACCATATATGTGTGGTTTTATTTCTGTGTATTCAATTCTGATCCATTGATCTGTTTTTGTACCAGTACCATGCTGCTTTAAGTATTATGACTTTGTAGTATAGTTTGAAGTCTGGAATAGTAATACCTCCATTCTCTCTTCTGTTTGTCAAAAGGGTTTTGGCTATTCAGGGTCTTTTGTTGTTCCATATGAATTTCAGTAATTTTTGTTCTATTAGAGACGAGGTCTTGCTATGTTGCCTGGGGTTGTCTCGAACCCACAGACTCAAGCGATCCCTAGCCTCCACCTTCCAGGTGTGCACCATCATGCTGGCAACTGTAGGATTCTTTTTTAATTAGACATTTGTGTTTTCCATTTTAAAAATATTTTTTTCTCCTTTTAAATTGATTTCACACATCTATACATACATATGTACATACATACACACACACATATATATCATTGTATATCCCAAGATCTGTCTGTATTTTTAAAACACAGTATATTTATTTAAACCTTATGGCAACACTTATAAAATAAATTTCAGTGTCTCCATTGACTAGATGAGAAAGTTGAGGCCTGGAGCACTTGGAATCAGTCTAGAATCAGATCTGGAATCAGATTTGTAAAGGCAGCTTGAGGGTTTGCAGGCAACTAGGCCTCCAAAGCCTAGGTTCTCACTCCCTGCTTTGCTCCTGCCTGGTGGCCACAAAAGAGCCTTGTACAGGTGTGTGCTAGACTGTAGAGCAATTGTCAGTTGTTTTTCCTCTTGTATAATTGGCTAGTTCAGTGACATCTGAGTTTGCTGTCACTGCTTTATGTTTGAATATACACAGTCTGAGAGGTGTATGTGTTTTCATAGTTTTGTCCATCCATCTGGTGATTGATTTGTATGAAAGTATTTGAATATAAATGGGTATTAAGCATCGTGGTGACACTGCCCTTTCTCCATCAGCCCAAGCCTCTGCCCCCTTGCATGTTACAGATAATATGTATTCTAGGGAGTAACACAAAAACATGAGACCAAAAAAGAAAAATGAAAATCATGAAAAATTACATAAACTTTTAGTGGTGATCAGTGCTAAGAAGGAAAAGAACTTTGACTAAGGAAGGAAGCTGGTGTGGTCAGCATCAGGATCAGCCAGGGGAGAGGAGGTGGGCTGAATGGGACTTAGAGATCAATGCAAGGTCAAGAGTCAAAACCTGATGACAGTTTTCCCTGTTCACAGACACTGGCCTTTATTCGGTGTGACAGGGGAGGCCTCTGGGGGCTTAGGACAGGGAGAGGGGGGAGGGCAAAGATAGAAGCAGGAGTCCAGTAGGAGGCTGGGGCAGTGTTCCAGGGAGATGTGGCATGACCTGGGTGACAGCAGTGCAAGGTCAGAAAGTGACTGGACTCATTCTGTCCTTCAAGATGGAACTGATGAAACTTGTATGCCCTTGCTCTTCCTGCCCTGTACTACATATGAGATATGTGGGGGAAAACCCAAGTTAAAATGTTTACACTCGTGGACACCCCCATGACTCTGTGTGGCAGGGAGATGGGTGGACGTGGCAGAATGAGTATGGTCCATGTGGCCATAGGTGTAAGGCGGGGCCTTTGGCCTGTGCTTCTCAGGTTAAGCAGAACAAGACAGAATAGCTTATGATCTGCTTGTTTTATCAAAGAAATGGAGCTGCAGGGCTACCTGGGGCCAAGCACAGGCAAACAGAGCATGAGGAGCGGTTATGGCAGTCCTCGGGCATGTGGGAGCCTTTGCAACAGTCAGGGCCTTAGGAAAGGTGTTGAGGGACTGCATAAGGGCACTAACAAATGTGGCAGCTTCTTCCTATAAGAGGTCAGGTGTCTGCAGACTGGATGACCTGTGAGCCCAGTCAGTGTCCTCCAACTAAGAATGGTTCTACATTTTCAAAGGGTGGTTTAAAAATATCAGAGAATAATAGAATACCAACAGAGACCCTGCAAGCCTAAAATATCCCATCTATTTCTTTACAGTAAAAGCTTTCTCCAGACAGGTCATAGCTTGGGAGAAATAGGGACCAAGATGAAGATACCCCATTTCTGCCACCTCATGTCACTACCTATCTGCTCCCAGGAACATGGGGTGAGCCCCTTGCCCAGGAGTGCCCTTGCAGAGCACTGCTGTCCTTTGAGTCCCTGCTGGTTGTCCTTGCTAAGAGGGACAGTGCTCTGTAAACTTTTCAATACAGAATAGTTGAACAGAGCCACCCTGGCACTTCAGCACTGTCACTGTGAGGTAGGACAGTGTGTTTTGTAAGCTTTGGAGATGACAGTTTCCCTGGTGTGTTTGAAATACACAGAGGTCCTTCTTCCTGTCACTGGCATCCTGGCATTGAGTGCCCTTGAGACAGAGTCAGGTTTAAGGCCAGGTGGTGTGACTACTCAGAACACGGAGTCTTGTCCCGGCTCTTGGCGTGATCCGTGAGTGACCTTTGGCATATCTGGAACTCTGCTTTGGTGCTGCTGATTTCAAGGGTGTGGTATATTGGAGAAAAGACTAGAAGAGACCAGCCTCGTATGCCCCTATGGATCAGCTTGTTCTTTGGAAAAACACCCGGCATGCCAGCGCTCAGCCAAGATCAAAATGAAACTGATCCAAGAAAGGCAATTTGGGGCAGAAAGATAGCCTGGGAGGGGGAAAGAGAAGAGGAAGCAAGGTCAGAGGTTACTGTCTTGTTCCAACTTGACCTTCTACTCCCGGTAAGTTGGGCTCTGAATCCAGATCCAGCAGAACCCACAGAAAGTGGTCAAGTTCCCTGGGAGACCTTTGAGAGCAGCTGCACTGAGTGCATAGGCCCAGGTGACCGGGAGACAACAACAGGCTTGGTTGGCGCTGAGCTGCATGTCAGCTTGACCTCTTGGTTTCCAGTCTGGCGAAAGAGGGGGTTTTTGCTCCTACCAGCATCAGGGCTGCTCATCACAACATCCTGTTCCGGGCTGCCAGAGTGAGAAGATGGCCTCATGGAGAAGTGACCTGGCTTTCCCTTAAAGTCATGTCCAGCCCCTACCCTCCCAGGGCATCTGCATCCCACACACTGAGGACACCTGAACCCTACAGACTGAAACTGCTGGTATTAAACAGGATGGAAGTTTCTTGGAAAGTTGACCTTGCTCTGCCTTATGTGGCTAACATCAAGGCAGCTGGAGAGCTGTGTTTATGTCTGTCTTGTTCATGGACAGCAGGACTGAGCCACCAGCTGTGTTGCTTGCACCTGGAAGAGGGAAGAGGGCGAGGCACAGAGGGCTTGGGTTTTAGTGCTTTTTAACCATGAAAGCCCTGTAGCCTTGTCAACACCTTTGGGTTATTTTACGAGCTCAGAGCCCTGTGGTATGTTCTTCTGTTGTTGTTCCAAATCCTAAAGCAGCCTATACAGGATTAGCACCAGCCATAGTGGAGGCTGCTGCCCTTGCCCTCACCATGGCTCCTTCTCACTACAGCAGTAAATTAAAAACAAATTTAAAACTTTTTCGTCATAGCCAGTCTAAGTTCCTGCAAACTAATGAAACTAATTTTGCTCCTACTGGTAATTCACACACTGAATTCAAACTAAAGTTCTATGGTTATTTCTTATGTAACTTTGGAATAATTCCCACATCTCTGAGTACAGTCCAGTTTCCCTATACCACTTCTACCAGGGGCACAACACCAAGAACTGCCCTCCTTTGAAGACAGCTGGAAATGCCTAGACTGCAGAGGTCATGCTTTGGCAGCTTCCCATATACCCCCTGGCAGGGACAGGGTGATCTGTGCTGGCTGCAATTCAGTCAGGCTCAGGATTTGGGGTTCCAATGCCTGCTCCCTTATCACCACTGCCTGAAGGTTCACTGGCAGAGGGTCTTGATGGTGTGGCCATTGGAGGGGTCTAACTCACTGTGGTTCCCCTTGGTAGTACCACAGCGTCTCTTTTGTTGCCCCTTATTTTTTTTTAACTCCAGAAGCTTCTATGACTTAGACAGGAGCCTGGGACCAAGAAGAACATTAGCACAGGCTTTCATATTCTTGGACACCACGGAGAGAGTGGATTTTAAAACAACTGACCCAAGAATCTACTTTGAAAAGATGCTTGAGTTAACTCCTGTTGGAACTGAATCCAGAGTTAACTCCTGTTGGAACTGAATCCAGTGATGAAGATGTTTATGCACTTCAGACAAGTCCCTTTCCTTTTTCTGGTAAACTTTAAGACCTACAGGTAGAATGCTCCCCTTAATCTCTGCAGGATTTCTCTAAGAACCCATATTCAGTAGCTCTGGGGTGGGAATCTGCTGATCAACATTCTGATGCTTGCGCTGGGTCGGGGGTGAAAGTCAGAGGCAGCCAGTACTGACACAGAAACCTCTTGGTTTAAAGTAAATGACTACCATTCTGCCTGTGTTAGATGCTAAGGAAGTTCGCATCTGGGTCTGTTGCTCCTCTGCTAGTCATTCTTATCTAGCTTTAGTCCACAGGTCAGCTACTACTCAGCTGTGTCACCAGGTAGTTGCCCTGAAGACATCTAGAGATACAGTTGCTCCATTCTGTATTGCTATTCCCTGAAGTGACACATTCCACCCCCTCACTTTCCATTCCGTCCCATTCCCTGCACTTGTATTATTCTCTGACGTGGAGTTCAGATTTCCCCTAGCTTAGAGAGGATTATTCCTCCACTCCTTTTTCAGAGCCTTTGAACACCTACTGTGCTTTTCCTGACCATATTTCTTTTTCCTCTACACTCACCTGCCCTCCAGTCACGGAAACCATCCCCACATGACACAGTTTCAGCTTCCCTGTCAGAGCACATCTGTCCCTCCAGGTGAACACACAAGGTGGCAGTGTCTGGTAGCCATGGATGTTGGGTGACATGGGCAGATGGCTTTGTGTCTGGGAATGTGTGTGACATGCAGAGCAGGAATGCCTGTGATATCAAGCTTCTGTTTGACTCATCTTTGTTTTCCAGGAACTGGAAGAGGTGTGTATTTCAGCCTGTTCATGTCCATTCCACCTTAAGCAGTCCATCCATCCATCCATCATCCATCCATCCATCCATCCATCCATCCATCCATCCTTCCTCCCTCCATCCATCCATCCATCCATCCATCCATCCATCCATCCATCCATCCATCCATCCATCCATCCATCCACTTATTTATTGCATTAATTATTCCCTTCCCTCCCACTGTCATTCAGCATGACTATAGCTGTGAGTACCACACTTGGGGTTACCTCTCTGAAAGGAAACTGCTAATCTTTCATCTGTAGGTATGGAATGAAAAAGCTTGTCTCTGTATCAGCAAAGCTGAGGAGATACTTGTCTCCAAGGATCTTTATCTGATTCCCTTGCCTGACTCCTAAACCCAAGTCTCCTGACTGCCTTTCAGTGCTTTTACACAAGAGCTGCCTGTCCTTGTTGAAACCTCCCAGACCCCCAGCTTTTCTAAAGAAGTAGGAAAGGCGCTTAGAGGGATGAGGGCTGTGGAGAGCCTCAGCGCCATGTGATGTTAGCTGTTTTGGTGGGGCAGAGTTGGAGGTGGTGCTGTTGTGGGGAAAAGAGCGGCAGTGAGGAAGGGGAAGGGAAAAGAAAGAAATGACTCAGTACTCTCACATGGAGCAGTAGGCATGTGTTTAAGTGTGAAAACAATTAAGTCCTATGGTTCTTCCGAAGAAGAGAGGATTAGAAATTGGTGTTCCTGAGTGTCCTTCTTCTCTGTGACTGAGGGGGATGATCCAGAGCAGGACAGACAATACTACACAAATGGGTTATTTCTTTGGACAGGGAGCTTTATCACTGCTACTGGATAAACCTTCAACTATGCTTTCAATTGCCTTTGACAGAAATTAGGCCATGCGGTTTGGTCTGTGACCCCTGCTTCCCGTTGATGCCTGTCTTTTGCATGTTTTGGCATTAAGTTCTTGTAAAGCTGTCCTACCCATGCAGATCTCCTTGACTTCTTGGTCTTCCACAGTCCCAGTCTACCCCACAACCCCTGTGCTGCAAAATCCAGGGCCACCTCCCACTCAATCTTAATCCCCATTACTAATTCTTCTCCAACCCCCTCCCCCAACCCTGAGTTGTTTCCTTTGTGGTATAATTCTTCTCTCACCATGCCCTTTCTCTTCTCTCTCTCTTTCCTCTCTCTCTCTCTCACCTTCTTTTTTTTTTGAGACTAGGTCTGGCTATTTTTGCCTGTGGAACCGCAGGCTCTCGTTGCCCGGGGTACCACAGACTCAAGCAATCCCCAACCTCAGCTTCCCAGGTAGCTGGGATGACAGGCACGCACCACCACACCCAGCTATTTTTTGGAACTAGGTCTCCCTACCGGCCCCAGGCGGGACTCGAACCACGATCCCTAGCCCCAGCTGCTTCATAGGCTGAAGCTTACAGGCACGAGCCACCGTGCCTGGCCTCTCTCTCACCTTCTTACTCCTGTTGCCAGCACCTTGATCCAAACCCGGGTTTTGCCAACCTGGGCCATTGTGTAGACTTCTCATCACCTGGCTTATTCTGCATACCCACAAAAAAGCTGAAGTATGTAAGATTTCCTTAATTATGTTAATCTGCTGTTCACAAGTTTCCAACTGCTCCCTACTGCTTGTTGGATAAAGCCCAGATTCTGAAATTTGGCCTCCTTCCTCCCTATCAAGTGCTCTTCTTCTCTGCTTCCCGTGTAGGAATCCTCTTCTTGGGCTGGGAGCACCGGACCCTGCCCTGAGTGCCCTTTACCAGCTGCTTGAAGCCTCTCCTAGAGGCTAGCTCACTTCTTATCTACCCCACAAAACTTCCCCACCTACAGGTTAACCTCAACATGTTTCCCATAAAAACCTGCTTGCCTTCTCCTGAGCATGCCAGCTGCCCTTTTTGGTCTCCAGAGGCTCTCTCTGTTGGGATCCCCTTTTCAGTCTTGATTTACTGGACTCCCAACTTCTACCGTGAATATTAACTCTTTGATTAAATCAGCAACCCACTGCAGAAAGCACATCAGTCTTGCATTTCTTTATTATCCCCAGCCCTTGACCCAGTGCAGTCTACTCCTCAACTCCACAAATTCTTTCAGAGCCAATAAATTACACTGTTCACAGCAGCTAGTGGGGGACTTTGTACCTTCAGCCAGAAGGTGGTCTCCAGACTGAGGATGGAGGATGAATTTTCTTTGGGGTCAGTCATCAGCCAATCTGCCCTGAACCCACAGTAATGCATAGCTGCAGGCTCTGCACAGTCTGCCCCCCACCCCCACCCCAGCCCCATTGGAGGACTGTGCTGAGGGACAGGCAAGAAGGTCGCTCCTCCCTTTTAGTTTGGGATTTCACTTGTGTTGCCAAGAACTTAGTTCTGGCATTGCCTCCGTCTGATTCCACCTCCCTTCTGGAAGATGTTCTTCTTTCTGCTTTATTTGGCTGCCAGTTTTACCATTCTGCTGCTTTCAAGTTTGTGTGCTTAAGGTGTGCCTGCAGGAGGACATGCCAGGATTCTCACTCCACCTGTGACTTCTTCCTTAAGAAGAATTAAGACAAATGAGCTTTCTATTTCCATGCCTGTGAGGCCAAACCCAGCAAGACACTAAAGTGAGGGAAGTTTTAAGGGAAACATTCCTTTAGTGAAAAATAGAAGATCCTCTAAAAACACTGCAAAATTCTGGTTAACACACTCAGATCTATCCAGACCCATTTATAATCCCAGAGCCGTTTATTCTTTAAGAGCAGACTACTGGTAAGTGTGGGTCCCAGTGTCTGCTTACTATGAACACAGCGGAATTCTCCAAGTCCTAGCAGGCTTTCTACCAGCTCACGAGAAAACTGCTGTGTCAATATATGCAGGGGAATGGGATAAGGAGGGTATCAAATGTCAAATTATTGTATCAAAGCCAAATGTAAAGCAAGGGAGAAAGGGATGCAAATATGGTGGAGAGAAACAGGCCACTGGCACACCTTGGAAGTCTGTGCTCCATTGACTTTACCTGGAATTTGGTCTGTAAGCATCAGAGGTGTTCCATCTTATCCAGGGAAACATTTTAAGGTTCCCATTGCAGCACATTCTCAACTAAGAAGTATAGCATTTCAATTTGGCTTTGATTTCTAGTACTGGTTGAATGGCATTATGCAGACAGAGGCCCAGGAGAGGTATTTAGGCATCAGGTCCATCTTGGGAAACATGGGACCCAGTGGTACCAACGGGTCCTTAGAGCCCAACTCACAGGATTTCTTTTTTTTTTTTAAATTAAAAAACATTATTTTTAGTTGAAAAATTCATTTTATTGATTTGTCACATTTGTGCATTAATTGATCCCTCCTCCTCCCTCCGTATCCTCCCTCTGAGTCCCCCCTCCAGTCACTCCATCTCCCATTTTTCTGCGATTTGTTGGTTGGTTAAGTTGATG
>PVHY01012809.1:0-43258 GCA_004024945.1 Uropsilus gracilis | reverse complement strand
ATGAGACCTACACCCAACCAGGTGATTGTGCTTGAGGGATTATGATTCAGCCTCAGACTAGCCCTGAGGTGTGTAGAGGGTAAATGAGTTGGTCAGGCTTTTCTGCCCTTTGACATTAGTGTCTACGCCCAGCACCTGTGGTGTTAGCATAAACAGCAGGAAGGTTTGAAGCAGACAGTTTGGAGCCCTCTGAGACCTGGCTAGACATTGGTAAGTGACCGGCCACAGGCAGGTAATACCTGCTGGTCAGCACCCTTGGACTTATCTCTCAATGGCCAGAGGTAGATGAAATGGGCAATTGAAATGGGCCCTGTGCAAGAGATGAGACCTTGGGTAAATACAATGCCCGCAAGGAGACAGGCTGTTTCTCTCAGCTCTGTGAGAGTTGTTGAAAGTTCAAGCCAGGGCCCACGAGATACAGGACGCAATATGGGAACTATGACAATATCTGAAGTTCCTCAAGGAAGAAATGCAGAGACGCGGCCCCACCACCCCAGAGATGCTGAACTCCTGTTGTGGAGTGCGGGAGGAGGCTGGGTGCTCTCTCCAGACTAGCTTGGTGGTGACAAAGAGAAAGAAGCTCCAGCCTCACCCAGGGGTGACACAGAAGATGAAACCATGGCAGCGGGCGATGGGCTGTCCTGAGTGATGGAGATCACCACCTGTCATCCAGACACCCAAGGGGAACTGGTGGACTTGGGTGAAGAATTCTGTCAGAAACCAGGAGAGCCCTTGGCAGTTCGGCTGCTTGTTTATGGGACCTGGAGGTGGATGGAATCATCTGCATGGCACGAGATGGAGAGGATGGCCTCACTGACCCTGCACTCATCATTGAGACAGTGAATGCAGAAGAGCTGGTGGTCTGGCTGGGGTGACCACTCTCTGCTGGATTGGATCATGACTGGATCATGTTTGGATCATGGCTGCTGCATTGACAGTCTGGGCTGATGCGGGAAACTTGACAGAAATCGTGAGTAGATGACTAAAGAATACTGAGTTAGAGTGGGTCCTTTCGGAACTGGGAATGAGACAGGTCATGTTTAATGCAAATGGTCATGGTTTGATAATGAGCATTTCACAGCAGGGATAAGGGATGTGGTATGAAAAATTCCCCTTCATCCTCACTCAGATCCCTTATGGTCATTCTGCCCCCATATGTGGGCACCAGGTGTATGACGTCACCTCAATGGTAGCCAGCTTGGGTGAGCCAGTGTGCTCAGAAGGAAATATGGATCATTGCGAACCAATGAGAAAGAATGCCAAAAAGAGCAAGCCAGCCTTGGGAAGTCATAGCTCCTCTTAATGTCCCCTCTCACCAGATGTGGACAGAACTAGTGAGAGCAGGTATGGATCGTGTTAAAACACTGCATGACCCAATGTGTATCTATTAGAACTGTGGAGGACCACTTGTTGCCAGCCCTGGTCCACCTTTGGCTTTGTTCACCTTTGAATAGGGTGAGGGCTGAGGAACCTCTCCACAGGGGATAGGCAGGGACCAGAGACCACTTGTGGACTTGCTATCCACAGGTCCCCCCCATGTGCATGAGTTAAGAGTTGTCCTAATGCAGGAGTCTGAGTGTCATCTTGGTGGTTGGGTGACAGCCCGGAAATTCCCCTGAGGACTGAGTGACATGCCTGTTGCCAGTCTCGGGGTACACTCTGGAGGTGGATGAGCTGCGTGACTTTACACACCACAGAGAAGTGTAGGAAGCCTGATGACTCCTGGCAAGTGATGGTCTATTGCTGTGAGTGGAACAGAGTGGTTCCCTGTTGAGTGCAGCAGTGCCTTTCAGTAGCTGACTTGATGGATCATCTGCTGGGTGCTGGATCTTTTTGTCTTTTTTGCCTTTAGGCTGTTATGCTCTGCCAATTTAGTGGACTGGGCGGATTCGCACTTATTTGCATTTGTTCACTTTTGCTGGTCATGGTTATGCTGTTCCACATTCATCAATGGAAATGAGGAGGAAGATTGTGACAAGAAGGGAAGGGGAAAACTCTGAAGGGGTGAATTGCAGGGTGCATGAGTTGGTTGGGGTCTTTACTCTTCTGCCATGGATCTCTACGACCAGCACCTGTGATGTTGCACCCTCCCCATGGCTGTACATGCCTGGTCCAGTGGGTGTGCACATGTGTGAGTGGGATCATCTGGGCCTGGGAGTTGAGGCTAAAAGGTTGTATCATTCTAGGGGGGGAGAAATAAGACTGTTCGAGAGAGAAATTTAAGTGGCTGTTTCTTTGCTATCCATTACTAAAAAAAAATTCTACAAAGATAATCTCACGGGTTCCGGCCTTCTTTGTCTGCTACAACAGATGATGACCCTATTGGGATGGTTGCGCTTCAAGGTGTCTGCTTTCCCACCCAACAACTTTACTGAAATGTTTCGAGAGACACAGAGCCAGAGGCACCCGGTTAAAGTTTGCGCACTCATTCCTAACACACAAACCTATGCGAGAATACAACTTTTTTATTTGAAACCTGAAAGCATCAGAGTGACATTTTACACAGTCGCAGATAACTATTATAATAAAACTGAAAAGAAGTAAAAACTAAAACTCAAGAATATCATTTCCTTTTCCATTTCAAACATATTACTTTGGGAAAATAGCTATTGGCTAAAGGTCAAAATAAATCTTTTTTTTTTTTTTTTTAAAGATGATTCTAAGTTTGCTTCCCAGAAGGGTATTTACATGTTTCCATAAATGTTAAGGCCACACTAAGTTTCAGGTAGGTTTTATATACCAAAATCACTCGGAAAATGATGGTGCTTTTGGCTTCTTCTAATCACCTGGGATAATGGGAGAGAAATTGTTTGCCAGTTGAGTTCCCTCGCAGTAACGCTCCACAGCTAGTCAGCATCCTCGCTCTGTGGCCACGGAGAGACTGTTAGCAAGGGGTTCTGCTTTATGATATGATGCTGCAGGGCACTCATTATTCACCCCTGGTTTAACACCGTGTAGAGATGGCAGTAAGAATCTAATGAAGAAACCATCCAGCCTGGAGTAGTAATTTCAAGAGAAGTCAGCCGTGGTTGTTTGAAAAGAGTTGAGTGAGAATTGACATTTTACCTTATTGACCGCAGTAGAGGCACTTTACCTGCTCCTCTTCCCACATTTATGGCACTGTGATGTCTTTTGGTTTAGTAGGCAATAGAGCTTATGATAGCCAGAGTCCACTCTTTTTGCCAGACTATCCTACAGCTGTTCCAGAAAAATGTTTTTAGGTCTAAACAATGATCTCTAAACAAGACTCAGAAGCTTTGCTGCTCTTGAACTAGTTTTCCTAATTTTTGTATTGTTTTTCTACAAAATCTGATCACTTATTGTAGAATACATGGAGCTCTTGAGGGTTTTTATTCTAAATTTGCATGTCTCTTTTCCCCCTTTAGTTGAATGGAAGTAGAATCTTTTACATATTTTATGACTCGTTATGTATACAGACAGCCAAATTCTCCTCTTTTATGAAAATTCAGCTCAGGTTGCTTGACAGAATTGAAGCAATACTATTATAAGCACATAAAACCTGCATTGGATAATTTATGACATATTGTCCTCCTTTCAAAATAGATGAATTTGAACTTGAAAGGTAATCTAAGCACAGATCTTTTAAACATAAACTTAAAATACTGCATGTTTTGACCTGACTTGTTAAATATTTTTATTCAGAGGGAAAACTATTATCTGTTTATTAAACAAAATAATTTAATACATCTTTGTTATTTATTGCAATTGGCAACATTTCTATTACTTTCTTAGAGCCTTTAAAGGCATTTATTTAAAGAGAATAGAAATATGTTGTGTTTTATCAAGCAAAATTGGCCATTTCTATTTTAGGAACTCAAACCAGTGAGTCACTGGCATAATATAATTGTCTAAAGAAAAATGCTTATTCACTATCTGAAATTTAACTTTACAATATTTAAGACTGTGATTCATTATTCTTGCTTGAAAATCTATAATCGAGGTAACTGTTGTTTATTATTTCTTCTCTAATTGAGCACTCAGTTTAATGTTTAAAAAGTGAACAATAATTTTCTGGAAAGAATGAAAGCATGAGTCACATACCAAATTAAACCAAATTAAAATTGTCAAACATCTAAATTCCAAATTGCTTTGTTTCTTTAGGATTTTATATACATCAGAAGAATGATGTCTGACACTGTGTTTAAATTTTAGAACCTATGACAAGGACACTGCATTTGATTGGTCTCTGAGAGGCCAATTGAACTATTGAGCCCAAATGGTATAAAAAAAAATCCAATCCATCTGCCTTACTGAGGTATATCTTAGTTTAATCAAGAGGGATGCAGAATAAACTTCATGTCATTTCATCTGGAATATAATTGTTGAAGAAATAGACTCATGGTGGAGAATAAGGTTGTACTAATATGACCCTCTGATTTT
The DNA here is from genome assembly GCA_004024945.1 of Uropsilus gracilis. NCBI lineage: Eukaryota > Metazoa > Chordata > Mammalia > Eulipotyphla > Talpidae > Uropsilus > Uropsilus gracilis. The sequence goes on along the minus strand of PVHY01012809.1, from coordinate 38,857 downwards.
ATTTAGCCTTTCCATTTAAATATTTCCAATTGTGGCCTATATCTATCAATAACCATAAACTTGTAAACATATCAGACTGCTCTCAACAGTGGTGCAAAACTTAGAATTTTATATAATCTTTGCCTACATTTCAATACCCTTCTGATTAGAAGCATAGTCAAAATTGTCACCTTTTAAACAATATGAAGTCTGAAATTTATGCTTCCACCAGGTTTCCTGCCTAAAAATTTTCAGCATGTTTAACTATGCTTTTATGCATCATAAAACTGTCCAGGTGACCAGTGACCTCATTGTTGCTTCAACTACTACTGCAGGACCCTGAAGCCCTTCCTGAAACCAACTCTCTGTTCTTCCCATGAAGGTGTGTACTCTTTAAGTTGTAGGCCGTATCCTCTCTCAACTCCTCAGACCACATTAATCTATAGTTAGTGGGCTGTATGGATGTCCACAGAAGACAAGTGATATAAGCTTGGGGAAGACTACAGTAAGAACCTAGAATGTGGGATTACACTCATAAGTAGTTACTTACACTGGGTTATCCCCTGCTTTGCAACTTCTGTCTTGTATACCAGAAGACCCACATAAGGTAATTAAGTACTTACTAAAATATTTTAGTCATCCAGGAGTAACATATGGTGGCTCATAGAGGTGGATTTTATAATGAAGACCTAGAATAATTCAGGATGTGTTTTGGAGTGCACTAACTGGAATTATTAATGAAGCAGATGTGGAGTAGTCGGAGAAGATCAAGTAAGCGCAGGATTCTATGAAATGATGAATGAAGGGAAGAAAGAAGGAAGAAATGCTCTTTTATTGTCTTAAAAGTATAGAAACCATCTCTTGCTCCTAGTCTACAAAATGTATTGCTATTCCAGTTTTACCTAATGTTGCGTAGACTCATTAAGGAATGAAAGGAAGTGCAGCATCCATTACCCATCTCTTCATGGTAATTCTATTCCCTGGAAAGCTCAAATGACCACAACATCATAATTCTTGCTTAAATGGACAGGTTGGTTCTTTAGATTAATAAAGTTGCCTAAGTCAAGCAATTCTCACATATAAAAAGTCAACAGCTGAATATTTTTTTCAATGGACATATAAAGCATTGCAGGGACATGGATCTATTCTTTACCTTGTCTATTCTGTGTCCTTCACCCAGAATAGGAACAGGGAACTAAGACAAGGCACCTCTCAGGGAAAAAGTTCTGGAATGAGGAACTACATGCTGACTGCTGCGAATTAGGTACAGCATTAGATGATAATTTGGATGAACAGATCACTGTGGCCCCCCAGCCACTTTTTCTGATCTATTTGCCATGCTAACTCCAGGCGATCATGCATTCCCCACTCCTCTGCCCATGCCCAGCTTGCTTACCTGTTTTCTTTGAGGCTTTAGATTGCTTCTCAGTAGAAGCAAAGCAGGATTGCCATTTGCCCATCTGAGGAGTCACAGGGTGTAGTCCCTCCAGGCTTCTCATTGCGTCAACCCATTTGGACTCAGTGATCTTTTCTTATCTCATGCCGCACATCATACCATGACAAAGCACAGTGTGGAAAACATGATGAGTCAGCCATTGACCATCCTTGGATATAGTCTGTGATTCCATTTTGTAAAATGGTTGAACAGATTTTTATTGAATTCAGAGGATATATTTCTAAAGGTTCTCATAAAAGATAGAGACAAACATACTTCAGGAACCCTAATACTGTGGTCCAGGAGAAACCTTTATGACCAATTGCTGATTAAGAAAGACTTGTCCCTTGTCAACAATGGTTACTTCAGACTCCATCCTTACTAGGATTTTAAAAACAACACCCCTTCCTATAGTCTTAACTGCCCCTGGGTCTCTGACTCTCTTCCAGTCTTACCTGATCTACTTGTTCATTTGCTTCTTGACTTTTTATTGCAGACCTCCCTTCTTTGTATCCAGAATGGATGATGTGTTTTGCTCTGTATTTTGTTTTCCTCTGCACCTCCAGCACAGAACTTACACACAAGAAGAGGCCTCTTCAGGTCACTTAAGCAAGATGTACTTGCAAGGGTAAATGGGTTGTCAAGGCTTGATTTTGACTGTGGTGCCCAGTGAAATCTTCCAATTCCATTCTTAGGTTTTTGAAGACAGCAACAGGAAATGTCAACTTGACTGTCATTTCTGACACCATGAACTGGTTTATGATCAATGTTTGCATTACCACCAGGGCTATCATTGCTTCTCATCAGTGATAAAGACATGGCATGAATAACAAAACACTTTTTTTCTTTTGCAAGTAAGAAATTACAGTGAAGAATCAACTGTGCTCTATGTTTAGGAATTATTAAAGAAAAGACATATTCTGAGTAATATAAATTAATACTTATTATGGTTCTGTTGTGATAGTTACTAATAATTACTAAACACAATGATCAAAGAAACTCATTGACAATGTCAACGTTGAAAAAATTAGCTAAATCATAATGAACATAACATTCCTTTTTATGCAAATTCAAGTTTATAAAAATATAGTAATATAAAGCATAATTATAGAGGTTATGTTCTCAGGTGAGAGGAACACCAACACCCCTTTTAATTTTAAGGGTTCTTCCACCCACGCACAAACAGCTACCCAGAAATCAAGCTTTTGTTATAAAAGTTAGCATAAGGTTTATTTGCAATTATAAGACAGACTAAAAGAATCTACTAATCCATACTCACTAGTGTCCTGAAAAGAAAGGAACCCTGCTTCTGCTCCTTGGGGAGCTGTGAGGGTTTTACCTCAGTCTGCAGTTTATATCCTTGTCTTTGGCCCTCAGTCACTGCAGCCTGTGTGGAGTGAGCTCTGAAACCAACCCAAGATTCATCTTGGTCTCCCTTTCCCTCTCCCCCACCTTCCCCTCCCACTTCCCCTACTTCCCCTCCCCCCCTCCCTCTCTTTTCCCTCTCCCTCTCCCCTCTGGGTTGTCAGGGCAGTTCAGCAGTCTTGTGATGAATTCCTCTTCTCCACCTTCATTCAGCTCCCTGACCTTTGAAGTCTGCAAGACCTGGAACCCCAAAAGTTCCTCAGCTCCAGGGTCTGTCTTTTCCAAGCAAATTGTCTGCTCCTGCTCCAGATGCCTGATGATAGATCAACTGCCTCTCAGTTAATCTCTCAAGCCTCCTCCAAATACTACTGACACCTATCCTATCACAGGAGGCTTGGCTTCCCTTCTCCAAATCTCCACCCACTAGGACAACCATGGCTGCTAATACAGGACCACTGGTATTGGGGGCCTCGGTCCCCCAATTTCATCACAGCCCCCTAACAGCTACTTATTACACCACAACTCAAAAAGGTACTAAGAATAACTTTTTTTTCCCCAAACTATATTTATCTTATAATTATTGATTTTCACTTTGGTCATGATCATTTCAAAAACAAGTACTATTGAAAAACCTTCACGTACTTGAAAATGAAATCAAGTTCAAACAGTAACTTTGCTACCTCAAAGTCTCCTGAGGAGAATCTCCAAAAATACATCATCTTTAAAATATCATCTACCTAATCTAAAAAGCATAAAAATTATAAAGAAATGAAGTGTTACAATAAATAAGCTACCAACGACATATTTTGTTTTCACAACTCAAATTTCATAACAGGTTTTCAAAACTGCATTTAATGTAAAATATGCTTTTTAACAACAGGAGTAAACAAGTTCTAAAACAAGGCAATTCCTCAGAGTGTCGAGTTTATGGAGGCTAAATATTTAATCAAGTTTGCTGAAATCATTGTTCAGGAACACCAAATATTTTGAGTAATTGAAAACAAGGTATTTTTGAGAGCTACCCAAGAAACAGATGAGAGAAAGAACTGATTTTCTTTTAAAAAAATACATTATTGAAAAACATTTTCATCTAAATTAGGTTCTTCTTGAAATCTGGTTAGTGATGTTTGGTGAACCAATTCCAAGAAATACCTATTTGAATATGCATGAGTAAAAGGCATAGCAGGTAGCAAGAGTCAACTTGGGCTGGCAGCATTTGCTTAATTCCTGCACTGTATTAGCATCAAATATTTAGAATTTGACCACTAAAATTTTAAATAGTAAAACTGGAGCTAAGATATTTTGATAAAATTTTGAATTCATCCATTATAAAAATTCTTCCTTTAATGAATAAGGAATTGATTTTTAGATGTGAGCATTCATCTTTCAGCAAAACATCTTTTGGATAAACTATTGTATATAAAACTGCTTTAGATACAGTCACTATCTGTACTACTCTGTGCAGAGAGTAGATCCACTTTTGAAGCCCCCAGTTCTCAGCACAGTGCAGATACTCTGAATCCTCTGTACTGAGTTTTGCTAAGGTGACCTCCCTCCAGGACAGATCTGTTTAGTGCAGCTTAGGGAGAGTGTTCCGCATGCGGGTTATTTATTTAACAAAGCTGTATGATACTTTAGTGCAACAAAAGAAACTCCAGTTTGTATACAACACTGACTATCCTTTCGGAAGCATGAGCTTGACCTATATTTTGCCACAATAACAAAATCCTTGCTACGTGGGTTGCTTCAAATATGTGCAGTGGGAAATGACCTTTGAAAATGACATGAGTCCTTTAATAAGAGTGCAGCTTCCCAAACGTGCTGTTAATGCATCTTATTTCCTACCATACTGTGATGCAACATAAAAAAGAGGCTGAGTAGGGTATTATTTTTTATTTATTGTCTGATTACACACACACACATTTATATCATTATATTTCCTGAGGGTCTCCCACCACATGTCACCAGTGAGCCCTAAAGACATTCCCCCTTACCTTCTGCCTCCATTTCACCCTCCATCCCCATGCTTTATGCTTTATTTCTGCTGTCATTTCTGCTATCAGTTTGTTAGTTTTAACATTTCACACTAGCATGATTCTTTCTAGCTTTATCCATAGTGGAATCATACTAAGAGTAGGTATCTTTTCTGAGCTATCAGTTTGTTAGTTTTAACATTTCACACTAGCATGATTCTTTCTAGCTTTATTCATAGTGGAATCATACTAGGAGTAGGTATCTTTCTGAGCAAACTTTAAAATTATAATTTTAGCAAGTAAATGAAATTTACTTGACTTTCTCTTGTTCACATTTTCTTCATCCTGACTGATGAGAGTAATCTTAGTCACTGATAGAGCCATTTCTTTCTGTCCCATTGACTACCAGCAAAATGAAGAGAGAAGATCGTGTCTAAATTAGAACTTTTGTTTGAAAGCATTTAGGGAAGTCATGACATTTTAGATAGCTTTGGTTGAATAAGAAATAGAAGATAAGGGTATGTCCAATATTGTGTCCATAATTTTTTGTAGAGCTGAATTAGAATAAAACTACAAGTCATGTAGACATAATAGTTTCCATTTCTGTGTTGTCTATGGAAATATTTTAGAAAATATCTAGAAGTCATCCAAATAAATCAGAACAATTGTTTTTACAGATAAAAATTTATAAATTGAAATTTAAGAACATTTTCTAGATTCTCTATTAACTAAACAGTTCAGAGCATTGACTGTACTTTCAGTATATGGATGCCCCTGATTCAGAGATTTTTATGAAACAGAAAATTAAACCTCTAAGAGAAGTTTTAAATTTTGCTCCTTCTTACACATCAGTCACATGAAGAGCTAAACATACCTTGGAAAATTATTTCTGATTTCAGCATCTATGCCCTAGCAATCGCTCTCACTTTCAAATGTGTTTTCTTTATAGCAAAGAACATTAACATTTTCTCTGAAAGCAAGCTGTATCATGCTGGAGTTGGTTAGGAACTCAGAACTATGCAACTCTACGGGCATCAAGAGTTTTGTATGAGAATTAGAGTTGTATGAGAATTAGGGTTGTAGGGTTGTATGAGAATTAGGTTACTTGTGAGAATGAATATACAGAAACCTCATTTAAATAGGAGCAGGAATACAAATCAAACACAGTCCCCAGGCCCTCCTGCTCAGTGCACAAAACACTATCCAACCAGAAGATACTGAACTTGTAGCTCCAGCAGGAAATGATGCTGGTTTGCTGCCTATGTGCGAGAAAGAAGTGGCTTCTCTTCACTTAAAAGTTCAACCCAAAGAGATGTCACAAAGCAGCCAATGGAAAGTCAGTGCAGTTTGAGCTGATTTCCTACAGGGCCTGGAGCTGGGGGTGGAAGTGTGTGGGGGTGTTGTCTCTTCTTTGCAAAAGTTCCTCCAAAATCTATGTAAGTAAACATATTTCCTTTTGTTCTAAGAAAATATAGATGTATTTTGCCATAAAACTGCATGTTCCAAATAGCTTTTGGGTGCTTTTTTTCTGAATAGAACCCATTTCCCTAGTGAACTGGCTGCTGCTTTGACTGAGGTGGAGGAAGGAAGCTAAAATGCAGGGCAGTAATTGTTCTGATGTCTGAACCACCAGGGGGAAATAGGGCTTCTATCTCACTTCCTCCTTGCAAATTTCTCCTGAATTCCTCACTGAAGGAATCTAAGAATGTGGTCAGAACTTTTGAAACTTTTATTGATGGTGCTGAGGAAACAACTGAGAATCAAAAATACACAAATACTATTTCTACGCTGTATTCATTGCCATTGTATATTGCGCTGAAGTCAAAATCTTAAATTTCCAACATTATCTTGTCTTTGTGCCTGGGAAGGGAGTTGCTATAACAGGATCCTGTGGAAGGAGACAGAGGCTATTATGCTGGGGTACTTATAGATGAAAGCTTTAACCTGTAGCAGATATACCTAGACAACTGAGACTGCCTGCCTGTGACTATGCAGATGTTTCTTGTAACAAATTTGTCCTTTTCAGGGATAGTTCTTTCTTTCTACTTGGGTCTGTGCAAGTGTTGTTTCGTTTCCTTTCCCTTATGGAATGTACCTACCCTTTTGGATATATGGGAAAAAAACCAACAAATAACATAGATATACTCAATAGGTTTGCAGAGATACTCAGAAAATGTAGCAGGTCCTTCCAATGCTAGCTTGCTCGATAGCTAAGTAATAGCCCTTCATCCTTTCAACATAAAGGGTTTTCATTTCTCTTTTAAAATCAAAATGCTCTGTGAATAGGCTTGGAGCCAGGGTTGGCTATATCATTATGATCAATTAAGAATCTGAGTGGAGGTTTGATTTAGAGAAGAGAAATAAGGAAGTGCTCTGGCTCATTGAATGAATAACAGAGAATGGAGAAGGACATCCATGAAAATCTATTTCTTCCTCTTGACAATTTTGTTTGAAATGAGCCCTAGGGACCTTTTCAAATGTTCTTTCAGAAGCACTTTTAATTCTGGGTTTTCTTTTGCCTAAATTATGGATTTCAAAAAATAACTAAACAGCAGCATTATCATTCCGCCTTATGTATATGAAAAAGTAGCTCTATTAAAAAATGATAGTGCAAACAATGTTATTTACCAACAGAGAAGCACATTTGGTTTTAAAGAACAATAATGATTGTGGTCCTGCAAAAGGAGGATATCAGCTTTTAAACTTCCTCTAGAGTAAACTTAAGCCTAATAACCCACTTATGAGGCCATTATAGTATAATGTTTTCAAATTAAGTGGAAGGTCTGTGGAAACTTCTAGTAATGCATCTCACTGATATCAAAATTGTATTACCCATTACAAAATAACCATACCTGGAGGAGTGATATAGGACACAGTTAATCAAATTGTGTTTCTAAGGGTTGCACATTTATAGAATAGTTACCTTCTCAGAACCCTGGAAAACATATGTATCTAAAAACAATTCTCCCAGTCATAAGGAAAAGTAGAAAGAAAACATATAAAATAGGATCCTTCCATATGTAATTAGTGCATTTACATAATTGAGTCATCCAGTCCCAAAATTTCATTTCTCTTTGAAACTCATTCTAGAAAAAAAATAATAGCCTCAGGGGAAATAGATATAAATAGTCCTTCCGCTGGGGCCTAGTTCATTTTACTGAATAGAAAGTATTTGTTTCTGTAATTGCTTTACTGGTTCCAGAAAATGTTTTTTGTCTTGGCGAGTAATTTGAATACAGTTAAAAGTTGGAGATTATAAAAAAGTCCATTAATTACGTTTAGGGTTTTATAACTATAATCTTAGAGTTAAAAAAAAAATTCTAGCAAGTGTCTGTTTTTGCTCTTGGTCTCCTTATTGCTCCACAAGAAAACCCGCAGTGTAGTCTTTCTCAACAAGTCAAAGAGAGAAAATTCTTGCTTAAAATGGGAGGCACATTTTCCCCCAGTCTGAGGAAGCACACGGAATTAAGTCAGAAAAAGCTTGTCCTTCATGTGGATTTGATACTGACTAAATATAGGACTGTGAACGTTGAAGTGTGTTGTGCTGTAAGTTCCTTATGTGTTAATTTTTATGGTTGAATGAGACCCATAGAAACAACCTTTCTGTTGTTTGTTCCTGGAGTATTTCCTCTGTATTAATTGTCAAACTGACATTCTTTTTGTGAGAAAATGTTCACAAAGACTGCTTCTTGGTGAAGAAGAAAGTAAGTCTGAGGCCATCATTTCTTTTTTGAGACTAGGTCTCGCTATTTTTGCTCGTGGAACCACAGGCTCTCGTTGTCCAGGGTACCACGGACTCAAGCAGTCCCCAGCCTCAGCTTCCCAGGTAGCTGGGATTACAGGTGCGCACCACCACACCCAGCTAATTTTTTGGAACTAGGTCTCGCTACGGGCCACCGGTGGGACTTGAACCGCGATCCCTAGCTCAGGCCGCTTCGTAGGCTGAAGCTTACCGGCACGAGCCACGGTGCCCGGCCTCATAATTTCTTATTGAATGATTATGGAAAAATTCTGAAAGAAATAGGGATAGTTCCAAGAGGGGAGAGGTTGATCCTATGGAATGCAAAATTCAGTATATCCATCCCTCCAGCAAGAGAGGAAGACATGTAATGCCTGGACCTAACAGAAAGAACTTTAGTCCTCAGCTTCTCATGATGCCCCTCTCTTGAAGAAACACATATAAGGAAAATCTAATTATAAAAAACATGGTCTCTGGAATGTGACTTCCCAATTTTGTCATCCCAAATCTCACTTAGTAACTGAGAAATCCAGAACAAATTGCTCAGCCTGTTTCCTCATTTGTAAATTCTCTATAGTGCTCCAAATCTTGACATAGATTTTGTTATCTTGTAACTTTTCAAGGGTGTTTAGGTAGCAAAGATTTCTGAAAGTCAAGGATGAGATCTTTTGCGTGAGTCTAAAAGCAGATGTGTTTCTTGATTAGAATAATACAAAACTGACTTGTTGATTGAGAAGTGGGGTGGTTTACTAGCAGTTCCCTGAGTGGATTGAGGTCTTACTAAGCTTGGTGTTTATGTGAGACACAAATTCCCTCTGTGCATAGCATCCATCTGGCTCTGCATGGGTGTCTCCCCCATGAAACTGGGGAGGAATTGCAGGGTATGGAGGTTAAACAAAGGGAACTAATGGAGTCCTTTGTTTTTAACCCAGGGCTCCATATTTGCTGTCAGTAGCTATGAAACTCTGGCAGGTCAAGCAAATACTAGAAAGTTAAAATCTACACCCTTCATAGTTCTTGACACTTAAAATAGGATGAAATAAAGCTCAATACATCAGAGTGCTTGGGAGGTTATGTTCCTAAAGTTTGTTGAATCAAATAAAAAATAACCTTGATCAAATAAAGGATATAACTTCATTTCTCAAAGGCACCTTCTCTCAGAAGACTCCCAGTGCTTCCATGTATCTATCTTCATCTTCAAAGGGAATTTAGGAATACACATAAGTTTAAAATAAAGCTAGAACATCTGCATTTTCATTATTCCCATGTTAAAGTCTCTATTTTGAAACCCAGAGATTTACCTTTAAAAAACTTGCTCCACTATTTTTTCAGTCAGTTTTCTGAGTTTAAGGAATTTATTTAACTTTCACGATGAATACTTTTTCTAGGCCAAACAGTATAGGTAAGTTTACTTTTCTAGGGTGAAACTGAATTTATTTTACAAGTCCCCTTCCTAGGAATGCTAAAAAAAGTAAAACTACACAACCTTCCGTTTATTCAGATTCTTTGCCACCTGTGTTCTTTAGGTGTATCTGTGCACTGACGATCTATGTAGTGAACCGTGAGGGTCTGGGGTGAGGTGGATCTCAGCTCTCAGCCATGTGTGCTGAGTGATATGATACCCAGAGACATCTAGGTATTGTAAATACTAATAGTTGTACACTTGGTGGCAGACAGGGGAGGCTTGAACTAACATAACACACAATTTGGAGCACAAAATTAGGTACAAAAGGAAATATTTATTTAGAATGAGAATATGCATCACATTAATATACAACTGTAAGCATATGTCTTTGCTGGGATAGGACAAGCTTTTTTTATGGAGACTCATTGGTTTATAATATTATATATTGTATATGGTTTAAAGGTATAGTATCTCTCCCTTCAGGTGTTACAAAATCACAACCGCCACCAAAATACCCGAAGTCCTTTTCTATCTCCTGTTGATCCACCCCTTCATTTTGCAAAAATATTGACTGATATCATAAATATCATAAATGCCAGGGAATTTACAGCTGATTTATAATTTTGTTTTGCCTACAGTTTGGACTATTTTAGTTCCTGCTTCAAATGATACAAAACTTTTAATATAGTGATTAGAGAAGTATAGATTATTTATGCTTTCAAGTTTTATAGCTTTTAATTGATAAAGTCATAACAACAAATAATGTCCAACTAGTGCTTATACCACTCCAAAGGTTTGTGAATGACAAAGGGGTTCTGGGAAATTCAATTCAGTGTGATTCTTACATATCCCTCTCTATGTATGACATTAATAATTACATACCTTACAACACTGAATATTTTTCTGGTAATTACAGCTTCTTGACAGAGATGACTATAAAATTTTTTTTAGAAAATAGTTTCTGATTTTCCACCTGAGGATGGGGATTTGTCAAAAGGACACCAGAGGTAATTGTAAACTTTCCAGCATGAAAAAATCTGAGAAAAAAAATTAATGAAGTGTTATTGAATTAAACTCAAAAAGTAAAGTTTACAGAACTCATACTGATATAAATAAATGATTAGCTAAATTAATAATAAATAGGGAAGGAGAGACAAATGCCCCAAGCAGAGCTCCTAACAATTTCTGTAGCTACTCTGATCTCTGAACAAGGCTCTTGTTACCTAGAATGCTGTGCTGTTCATGGCCATTTCCTGCCAAAAAAGCAGTCTAGAAAAGGGACAGAAGGAAAATAACTTTGCAGGGGAGAAATCTGAAAAGCCTTACCTCAGCCAGGTAATTAATGTCAATATCAACAGTGATAAATCATCCTGATTGCAAGTATCTGACGTAATATGATGAAAATCGCATTTCTTCTCTGTAGTCTGTCTGTGAATAGCACTTACAGCAGGTTTGACCAGCACTCCTTTAACCCGTTATGATCGTTTAAGACAAGAAAAATAAGAGAAATGATCATAGCTAAGAGCAGTTTAAGAGAGATGATAACTGAAAGTAATAAATCCTAGATGAATTCCAAAGCCAGAAACACACATTAGGCCAGAACTAACTAAATACCAGTAAATATAGGTTTGACGAATCACAATACATCCAACATTAGGTCATCAATGACAACAAATATACTGTACCAATGAGAGTGTGGGTTTATGGGAAATTTCTGTAACATTTTATTATTTTTCTGTAAATCCCAAACTGTTTTGAGACAAAATATATTGAAAGGTAAAAAAATATCTTTTGGTTTTGAACATTTCAAATCTTTTTCTCATTCACTAGCACTAACCACATATTTCTTACACCTGGTAGCCTCTGGCATACCATGTTCAGGTGATTATATCTGCTGAGAAAGTGCCTTGGGGAGACTATTCTGGAAACCATTCATTCACAGGATGTTAGCAATAATATATTTGAGAATCACTTAAATATATTCCACTAAATTCAGTTCTAAGTATAACCACTCCCTGTTACCTTTGCCAAATACCTAAAATGTCTGCCACCACACCAATGACACCCTCCATGAGTGGAGGAGAGGATGTCAGAAGAGTCATTGCTCATAACAGATTGCAGTTAAAATATATAATATCTGTGAGTTTTCAAAAGTGGATGACAGGCTCAAATTCTGGAAATGTCAGCGTATCATATAGAGCATTAAAATGCCTTCCAAAGACAATTATGCTTTCTAGTTAGACAAATTATTTTTAGAAACTGTGTAGACACTGCAGGGTGACCAAAAGTAGGCAGAAATTAGAGACTGGAAGGAAAGACAGGGCAAACCCTGGATCTGAAAATACCGTAAATTAAAACTCATGAAAATAAATCTGATTGTAAAGACTTCCATGGGGATAGGATTTCATGATCAGGGCTTGGTGCTTATCTATAGAAGTAAAATAATAGTTTTCAGATACATAGGGTACCCATATTTGTATTTGGTTCAATGACTTCTGTAGCAGAATGGTTAGATGAGTCTGGACTCTGATTATATAATAGTGCCCATGCAAACAAGGAATTTGCAGTCAACTAAGAAATCAGATGGAGGGTAAAGTCAATTCAAAAGCAACTGGAAAAAAAAAAAGCAACTGGGAAGTAGAAAAAGAAATATCAGAAAAGGGAAAGTAGTAAATGGAGAAGCCCAAACACTGCCTTTCCCCCCACCAGATCCTGGACACTTTGTTGAAGATGCCTGCCTGTCTAGGACCCAGCAGCTGATCAGAAAAAGCCACAGCTTTCAGGCCAAAAGAACTGAGTGTTGATACAGCAAGTACTGAGCACTAAGCAGACAACACCCAGACTTTAATTTTTCAATTAAAAAATCTTGAAGAAATTAACAAGGCAATTCTAAAATAGTTACAGCAATGTATACCTTTAGGATAGCCAAAACAGTATAGAAACAACTAGCAAGTAGGGAGAACTTTCGCCTCTGAATGTGGATGATGATGATAGATAGATGGGCACAAAAGAGAATTTTCTAGGGTAATGAAAATGTTCTATGTCTAGATCTGATTCATGGCTACTTGATGATATTAATGTGTGAAAACTCATCAAGGTTTACTCTTTAAATCTGAATGATATTTGGTAGTGTTTTCTTCTATTACAGGTAATAAATGAATATTAAATAATAAAATAATAAATAAATGTTGAATAAATACTAAATAAATATTATAAGTAATAAAATTTCCATACAATTCATGACCTTGGAGGAACTCATAAATGTTAGCAACCCCAAACCTCCAACTTCCACAGAAAGATGAAAAACACCTGTCCCAATGGAGTTCAATTGTGTCCTGCAGTTTTCTCTCTATGCTGAATCACTGTTGTGAACCCCAAAGTTCTAAGTAGTTCACATGGGTTTGTTCTAATGCTTGTATATCCCCCACATGCTCCCCACTGTAGAGGGCTATGAGGATTTGTTTGATTTTATGATCTTCTGGAGCAATAAGAAACTTAACAGGAGGGTGACTCCTCCACCAACTCTCTACTCTCCATGAACCAGGACAAAGCATATTATTCTACTTGCAATATGAAGGCATGAGGTCAACAATTAATTTCTGACCCTCTGCCTCAAAGTCCCTCCTTTGGTGTGATGTGGGTTTAGAGGAATACCAGCTACTGTAATTTCTCCAGTGTTCTACCAAATAAGTTCACTGTATCCTTAACTGTCCGAATCTGCGATTTGCTTTTAATCATGTTGCCCTTAGTTACATTCATGTATAAGGCAGAAGATTCCAGAGCATAAAGTCTCTCTAATTTTCTGGTAGGAAAGCGTACAGAAATTCGAAGCCTTATTCTAGTTCTTAATATCTGTGTGATCTGGAAAAGATGCCTTAATTTCATTCTGGGTTAGTATTTATAAAATGTCACAGGTAAGGATCCTAGAGTTTCTCCCAGGATTCAAAGAAATAATGAGATGTTTTTAAAAACTGTGCATCATCTATGAAGAAATCAAAATAAAATTAACCAAAATTTTAGTTACTCCTTAGGCAATAATTTGAAAATAAGTTGTTTTTTTTTAATAAGTTTATACAATCCTGTGGTGTCTCACTGTTCCTAAGATATTCCTAAGATGTTCCTTAGATAACATATCTTAATTACAGATGAATGAGGGAAAAGTTACTGGGTAACAAGAAATATATGGGAGGAAATCATCCCAACTTATTATGTAAAATTCTATCCCAATTTACTACACAGGCGACAGTTTCCTGTTTATAGAGAAAATAATAGCCTTATAAAGTTCTTGTATGGATCACACTGGGAAACAATGCATTCACATTTCTTAGAAAGATGCCTGATATTTATAGTAAGCATTCAATTATGATAAGTGAATTGATTTCCACAATCATCATTTTTTACAAACTCAGAGAAGAATACATACAGGAAACATTGATCAAAAATAAAATTTAATGATGGCCAATAACATAATTATTTCTCCAAGTAATGACCTAAGTAAATCATCCATTAAATGAAAATATTGAACCACTACCTTTCAAACTTAATGACAACTTAATGCAAACATACTGCAACTTATTTCATAAAGTCCTATTTGTTAATTCTTTAAGATTGACCTTGAAACCTGTGAGATATATTCTCTCTCTTTGAAATGAGCAGGTTGTGCATTTAGGGTCAGATACATAAGTGTCAGTGTTGAAGTGCAAACATATATTCTTATTCACAGTCTCTGGGTTTTTCCTCCGATCCAGAACTGTTTCATCCACAAAACAGAGTGAACTATTTCCTATCATCCCTAACAATCCCAATGAGACCTCTTTATTGTACATCATTTTTGGCATGTTCATCTATGGAAGTTTTGCCCCTTTTCTAATTAGTTTTGCAACAGAATGGTCTTGTGTATTCTTTTCACTGAATCTAAACTGCAAACTGAAAGCTGAAGCTTTCACTGAATCTAAACTTCAGACTGAAAGAAAACAGTATATATGGGGATGGAACTTCCGAGCATCTAAGAAAGAGAAATTAATGGAATTTGAATGTGTTCGATGGTTCAGAAATGGGCAGGAAAGAACCACGCAAATGGTTTTCATTTATCTTCCTTTTAATCAAAGCCTACGTTTGAGGAGATGAGGCCCATCCCTCAAGGCAGCAGGTTAAAGGTTCTGTTATCACCAGATATTAATCTATAATAGAACAGACTCTACTGTCTACCTCTTTTCTTGAGATGGGGAAAATTCATCACTTAAAGACACATCTTAAATCTACCTCCTGGATAGATTAAAAATTATATATAGAAAGTCTGATATAAATTTGATCAGATTTCCTATTTTGCCATTTCTTTTTTTTTGTACAAATATTATTATGAGACAAATATTGTCTACAAATATTAATATGACATTCATCATTAATAGTGTAAATTTGCATGCTAATAGTCCTTCTTGAAATTAAACACTAAATACAGTGCTTATAAGACATAGTTTCTATATTAGTTTGCATATGAGAAATTAAAGTGGTTTTCTATTACTATTACTTTATTGTAATGTTTTGGTCAACTTATTATGAATTTTGAGTGCTATTTAATAAGTCCAAGTAGTTGTTAGGTTATATTTTAGTTATTTTTTTCTGGAAGCATGTGCTTTGTTGGTGCAATGCTTAATGGAGTTATACAATTTTGAAATAAAAATCAGAAGTGTATTGTTATTTAATAGCATCATCAAAATTCATGACTAAAGTCACATAGCATCATACACTGAAATCCCGGCACTGAAATTTAAAATGAAGTATTCCTAACACCTTTGTTGGAGAAAACAATGTAAATTGTCTGAATCATGTCTTGCTGTCACAGGAGAAAAAAATACATCTATAATAAATGTTTAATAATTCATATTTCAAAAACAGTAGTGACATAAAATGGAGAATGTGGTGGGGATATCTAAATTTTATGTTATCACAAAGAGTATTCATTCCTTTGGGTTACTTGAAAAAGGAGAAAAGGATACTTACCCACTATAACCTAAAATAAAATAATTTTCTGGTTTGATATATAATTCATAAAAGATCTACACTGTAATCCATGCAACTGTATCAAGAAGACAACCAAAAATAGTGGTGATATGGGACTGAAATGAAGTTACAAAATATGTTAAGTGTTGTGCTTAAAAATAAAATGCATTTAATAAAAAAACAGAATATCTCTGGTAAAAAAATAAATAAATAAATTGGATTGTAAAGGCTTCCACAGGGATAAGATTTTATGGATTTCATGATCAAGGTTTGCTGCTTCTTCATAGAAGTAAAATAAGAGTTTTCAAGTACTATGGTACCATTTGTATTTGGGCCTATAGCAGAATGGCTAGATGGTCTCGAAACTGACAATGATAACTAAAGCATGAAAAGGTCCTACTGGAATCTGAGGATAAAAACCGGCACCTGTTGGAACCCAACATCCTTGCCATATGCTTTTGGTCTTGTTTCTACAGTTGTGTTGATGGCAAATCTGCATCCCCTCATAGGGCACAAGGAAGCTTCTAGAACAAATTGAGAACCACTCCATGTGACCAGCATCACTTATGGACCTTCTCCTGTATCTCCTGATGCTCATGGTGTGCATATGGGCAGAATAGATGCTTTTTCCAGTCTGCAGGGAATTCTCAGTTTGTTTGCCTCTGAGAATCTCCCTTTTGATGTTTTAAGGCATTTAGAAAAAATATTTTTATTCTCAGAGCCTGGCATCACAGGACTTTTCTAACGCACACTCAAAAATCCTGCTTTGAAACCAATGGTTAGAGAATATACTCTTTGCTCTGATAACCCATAGGTCCTTCAACCCTTTCACCTTTTCTGTACCTCCCCACAGATGAATCCCTCAGAAAAATGTAGAGAAGACAAGTATATGAAACTGTCCAGGGAAAGAAAAAACTTATATAATTCTATTCATAGTATTATCCTTGTTACACTTGTGTAAATAACTCTTTTTTCAATGCCTTTGCTGTGAATAATGGCTTGAATTTCTACCAGCATTTGCAGCTATATACAAGAAAATGTGTTTGTCTTTTACTGCAGTGAATTTTGTAATATTAAAAAAAAAACCGTTAAATTGTATCTAGAAGATTGTGTGAAGGAGTTAGACAGAATGCATTTTTACCATCTTTTTCTTGGCCAGGTAAGACAGAGTATCAGAATGAAAGATATGGTGGGAATTGTGTTTTTCTGTAGTTACATACCATGAGCATTAACACTGAAATCTTTTTCCATTTTTTTCTCTATTTCTGTCTAGTAATTTTGAAAACCAGTATTATTGTGTTTGTATTATCAACTTTCATGAAAATTTCATCAAATATTATCAACTTTTTATTGTTTTTGGCAAATTTGTATCATATTTCCAAAATTTTTTCACCTTAATTTTTTAATAAATTTTTATAAAGTTTTATAAATTTTTGTCATTTATCAAGTTTTCATATATTTACTTATATTTGCTATATAAACACATATCATAGATTTTATGAACATTTATATTATATTCTTTATATTTATTACAATGCTATCAAATTTTATAGTTTTGTCAAAGTTTTGTTATATTTGTGCAATTTAAAATTTTACCTTTCTTATTGATTGTAACTGAGTTTCTATAATCTTTTTAGACCTTAGGCTTTGCCGGCAAATAAATCACATTATTTTATTCTTTATCTTAGGGACTTTGAACTATAGCTAATAATAATTACTGAACAAATAATAAAAAATATTTGAATATATTTCAGTCATAGGAATCTTCTATTATATTATTCCAAGTGCAGTAGCAAATTCAAGAAAGAATTAAAAATAAAAATTTGAAAACAGATTCAATATTTACTATGTAAAATGCTTTGGCATTTTCAAAATTCTTTTCAATGTGAGAACTATGTCTACTTTCTATATAAAATGTTGGAAACAAGCTGTATACTAATTAAATTAAATACAAGTGAAATTGACTATCTTTACCATCCAAACATAATTGTTTTTGATGGTTTTTATATTATTTCCCTTCCTCTATGGCTATATTATGCATTTTTATGTATAGTTTACATTTTTATGTACCCATAAATATATTGATGTGTACAGGGTTAACCGCCCTAAACCTAACATATGTGACACTGATTTAGAGACCAAAGTGACATCCTAATATGTGGCATGAAGAATCAATTTCATTTGATTATAATTTTGTTTAAAGTTTGCTTAAAGTATTGACAATTCCCTTTTCCAAATTCTATAACTGCTCAATTCATATGATCAGCATTATTTTTGACCCTGGTATTAAATGTTGAACTGAAACATGTTAAAATTTGTTTGAACAAATTTGATCCCAACCAATAGTTTCAAACCAAAAGTGATTAGGAGAGTTAAAGACTTTAGAGAAAAGTCAGAGGCAAAGAAAACTGTCGATGGACTATAGCTTAAAGCTTTATGGACTGTTTTTATTTGTTTTACTTAGGATTCAACTTAGTAACCTTGAGGTATTTATAGATTTAGTTTTTTGTTTATGTAGCATTAGAACCAGTTCAGTCTGATGATTTATTATTTCATGACAAGCCTTTTAAACTATATGTTTATATTCAACTGATCATGGTTATGTTCCACACATTTTGGTATGTGTGGGTTAATAAAAGTGATAAAAACAAGCACCAAACAAATTTGGTTATGTATATCAGCAACTTATATATTGATCTATGTATCTGTCTATCAATGTGTAGCTATCATCTATCTATGTAGCTATCTCTATATCAGTAAAAAATGAAAAAAAATCAATATTCATTCATGCATGTAAGTTTCAGACCCTTTCAATATCTATTTTCATCATCATATTGTCCTCCCATCCGAACCTTCTGTCACTTTATGCATCACTATTTCAAAAAAAAAATGCATCTGTCAGTCAACCCCAAAATATATAACCCCATGAAGATTAACATCACTTTTGAATGGTTAATTTTTTTACTGTTATTCCAGAAAGCCTCACTTCCTCATTCTAAAAAACTGATATTTTGACTGTATTTTCTATTTGTCTAGCTTTCAAGATACAAAATGGCTTTAGTTCAAAGCAAAACCCAATGGTGATCTGAAGAATATGGACTGCTTTCTTCACCTCAAATTTACGTAGGCTACTCTGATAGATGTTACTATTGAGAGCAAAGATGACATTTTTAAGACTACAGAAGAGGATTTTCTTTTTTTATCTAGGAGATGTCTCAATGTCTTAAGTGCTCATTTCAATCTCATAAAATGTTTTCTTTTCCTTTAAATGTCAAAGTAATGTTTTCATGATTAATATAAAATCAAACTCACAGTTCATTCTTTATATCTCAAGTGACATTAGCAGGTGGAAGACAAACAATTATGCATGGTTATGCCTGAGACTGAAGCAAAATGGCTTTACCTTTAGAATTTAAACTGAAGCAAAATGACTTTACCTTTAGAATTTAAATTTTTACATAAATGATCATAATTTTTAAAACATTTTCTACTATAAAAATTTTTTAAGATGTAAATACTAAAGCACCAAGAAGGCAAATATACTCACATATTCACAATAAACGTAGTTGCATATCGAACAGAGAATTGCTATATTTAAATGACTTATTGTCAGAATAATCAAGTGGATTTTTAACTACTAAAATTACACAGCAGTCATAGGTTTTATATTTTGTCATTCACCATGTTTCCAAATTACAGTATTATTAGGGTTTGTTTACTCACAATAATAGATAGTATGTCGATGAAATTACTATCCTTATAAAAATTCCACTACAGAGAGAATGACAGTACCTGAGTGAAAACCACATAATTAATGATAAAAGCTGGGGGTAAAAACAAACTACCTTCATACTCTGTCAAGTTTTTGTTCAGCTAGAGTTCTATACTATTGGTGATAACATAAAGCACTTTGTAAGATTTAATATTTATAAAACTAGTCAATTCTGTAGTTGATCATCTATGTTAAAACATTGAAAACATTGATTTTGAACACAATTGTTGGGAAAACTATATCACGTCATCCCAAAATGAGTAGGACCTGATTGAAGCAAAATAAAGCATTTGTTTGGTATTTTATTATGGGTGTAACCTAGGGAGTACACACCTAGAAGGCACTTGCGTTGTATGCTTCTGTTGCCTGAGTGGTAGGTCTGCTTTATTTTCAGTCAGAATAACTCTGACTGGAAGGGAGTTCTCAAGTGGTGATTGGCCAAATTTCAAACCAGGGTGGTGGTCTGTGGCCACGGTGCATTGTTCTAGTTCTACTCCCAAGGTGGAAGCATCTCGGTATGTCTGGACATTCCTGTAGTTCCTTATGGACTGACCCTCAACACATCCCAATTCTATTGATTTACTGTAGGGTAAGTGAACTATCAGGATACTTCATACTCTTTTGCCACTGGCCTCTGGAACCAGCACCTGTGGTATCACACCCTCTCCATGATGATACATACCTGGCCTAGCAGGTGTGCACACGGCCTGGCTTAGGAGGGAAGGAATATAAAGGAGGTGTCAGCCTGGGGAAGGGTAAGGAGAATGCCAGAGAAGAGAGCTCAAGAGAACAGAGAATGAGAAAATGCAAAGGCGAATGCCAGGGGAGCACCCTGGAAAGAGAGCGCAAGAGGACAGAATGTAAAAGAACGTGAGTCTGTCCTTGTTCCATTCTAAGTTTTTCACTCCTTTGTCAAAGATTAGAAGACTATATATGTGTGCTTTTATTTCAGGGCACTCAATTCTGTTCCATTGGTTGGATTGTCTGTTCGTCTACCATGCTGTTTTGATTACTATTGATTTGTAGTATAATTCAAAGTTTGGGATAGTAATACCTCCATTTTTTCTTTTTTGGTCAGGATGTTTTTTCATATTTGAGGTCTTCTGTTATTCATATGAATTTCAGTAATTTGTGTTCTATATTTTTGGTTGTACTAAGTACTATTTATAACTGCAAGGACATGGAAACAACCCAAATGTCCCAAAGCAGACAAATGGATGAAAAAGATGTGGTATATATACACAATGGAATATTATTCATCAATTAAAAATGACAAATTTGATGAATTTATGATAACATGGATGTACCTAGAAGAAATAATGTTAGTGGAAACATGTCAGAAAGAAAAAGACAGAAATCAAATGGTTTCACTAATACATGGGACATAGGTAAAACAAGTAAAGGCCAGGAGGAGAAGTCAAAATAAGCTAACATCAAACTGAAGTTCACAACTTGGTGGGGGAGTAAGGGAGGGAATGATCAGGGAGGGGAGAGCCCCAAGGATTACAAAGATGTGAAGTAATTATCTATATAATAAAGTGTTTATTTTTAAAAAAAGAATGGGAGAATATGAGAATCCAGAAAAAATTCCTGAGAGGTGGGGGTAGAGGGGGTATGCACCTGACTCCTTGTCTCCCAGCTTCCCTGCCTGGTGTGCCTGTGTTCTTGGTACCCTGAGAGCATTAAACCCTGTAAAACCCACCAAGGTCTCTGACATTCTTCAGCTGTTAAAACCAATGATAAACCTACCTGGATGGGGCTTGCAGTAGTTACCCAGACTCAAATGAC
This sequence comes from Uropsilus gracilis, assembly GCA_004024945.1. Taxonomy (NCBI): domain Eukaryota; kingdom Metazoa; phylum Chordata; class Mammalia; order Eulipotyphla; family Talpidae; genus Uropsilus; species Uropsilus gracilis. The sequence goes on along the minus strand of PVHY01012809.1, from coordinate 17,401 downwards.
TCCAAACTCTTTCTTCTTTTTTGTGGTATGTGCTATCAATATTGTTATAAATGATGCTATTCCTCTTGGCATAGTTGTATACCCATGTCTGTGGGCACCCTGCCTTTACTCTCAAATCTTCTGAGATTTGAGAGCCTGAGGTAATATCCATAACTACATCTGAATCATCTTTAGTGCCATGTTTTCTCTTTTCTTGAAAAATAGTACAAGTTCACAGATGGAGTAATTTTTTTGTCCTGATTTGTAGACTGTAGGAAGTAATGTAATTTTCCCTCATTCTCTTTCATTATTATATGCATTATTATAATGATCCTGACCCATAAAGATATTATATATATTGACAATGGAATGACAGACAGGTAGGGAACATTGAGATAGAGAAGCTGATCTTAAGCTTAAGGAGCAACCATTTGGTTATGAAGACACTGAACAAAAGATAGCCAGGTTATACCACCTGGCCTTTTATCTGTGTTGAGAGGTCTTGTTTAAATTAAAATTATCTGGCAATTCCAATGAAGTGCCTCTGAAAAGGTATAAATAAAGGCACCAACTCTGAGGCAATTTGAGATGCTTATGAACTCTACATGCATAGTCTTGAAACCTTCTTCAGACTTTGGCAAGACTATATCATAGCAATATAGATTTTTTTCTATCATTCTCTGAGAAGAGGTACTCCTCTCCCCACAGTCATACAACTGCCAGGAACTGTGTGCTCTGTGGCCTGCCAGATGCATTGCCAGTCTCCCAAGTCATGCCAAAAGCTTCACTATTTCCCCTTTTTGCTGCCAATTGAATTGTATGTTTATATTATTGTGATGCAGAGTGCCACCTTCCCAATAAATTCATATTGTGATGATAAGCATTTGGTTGGAGTCTTATGGAAACCTTCTTTCTCTGTGGGTGTTTGCACTCTCGAGAACCCAAATCCAACAAACACTCCTTTTTGCTGTTTCCTTTAATACCAGATGACAGGATTTCTGCTGCTACAATTCCATCTTGATGACTTCTGGCCTCTGTGAGATGTTATTTTTATCCGTGGTTAATACCAACATAACATCATATCTAAATAATGGGTCAGCCACACCCTTCATGCTCTTATTGAACGTGCTTCCTCATGTCAGTATGAGTAGGCTGAAATTTTTTCAAATCTTTAACTTCTAATTTTATTTTAATTTTAATTTGTTTTATTATTTTATTTTAGTTTTATTTTATTGTAATTTCTGATTGCTAACTCCTTTTTTCACTATTTCTCTTTTTACATTTTACTATAAACAGAGAGACCATGATATTCTGTCAACTTAGCTTAAAATCTCAACCATTCAATGGACTACTTGGAACTTCTCCTTTCCACAAAACACTAAGACAGGAAAACATTTGGGTCAGCTATCTTATGTCAAGAATTGCATTTACTTTATTGTCCGATAACAGGTTCCTCATTTCTGCCTGAGCCCTCAGTCAGATAGTCTTTACAATCTGTATTTCTACCCGCCTACATATGATTTATATTCTCTAGGAAACTTCTTATATTCTCTACAGATCTCCTGTTTTCTTTCGAGCCCTTGCCATTATTCTCCTAACAATTATATCATATGGCAATATAGTTTTTTTCTATCACACATTCATAGTTCTTCCAGCCTTCTCCATCTGCTGTGTAGTTCCAAAGTCACTTCCACATTTTTAGGTTTTTGTTACAACAGCATCCTGTTTCTCAGTAGCAAAATTTATCTTAGCTCAGGTTGTGATAACAATATACCATTATTGGGAGGTCTGAACAATAATCGTAATAATAATGTGATAAGTGATAATTATCATGTCAGTATTGGCATAAATGTAGTATCATTGCTTATGAAATAATGTATATATTAAAGCTATGTGCCTAACAGTGATTCAAACTAATAGGAAAAATATTTAAAAATCATATTTGCCTTGGCAACACTTAAAATTTAAACTGGATTGACTCACATGAGACTGGCAGGACCCTGGCAAAAGGTAAAATCCATCTCCACAAAGTACTTTGAAATTTGTAAAGCATGTGCTCTTGGTAGGTAATGCGCAATGGTAGGTCATCATCTTTATAGAAGGAGATTAGTAGTTTGTAAAGTAAGCAATTTTATATTTTAGCAAACTTTAAAGTTTACATTTTAAGTAATTGGTGCTAAAAGTGATCTATTTTTCTTAATGTTAGTTTTATTTATTCTCATGAAGTATATCCAGAAATAAGTATATTTTAATGTGATAGTTATTTTTTTGGGAATATCAGAAAAATATGCCAGTGCTTTGGAAAGCTGGTTTTGGGAAGTTTGCACTGCATAGTAATTGGAGTAAGAAAAGACAGTATGCAATACAGTATATTAAAATTCAGACTTGAATATTGACTACATATACAACTTTACTTAGAGAAAAGCAGCTTTTAATTTTTCTAAGGTAACGTTGGTTTACAACATTATATATGATTTAAGGGTAAAAGTTCACACATTCCCCTATATAAGTTACCACATATACCTACCATGAGGGAACCCATACTAACCCATCATATCCGTTAGGATCTTTCCTTCCTTGCTAACCACTTTCCCCTCATCCTTAAATAACCTCAAGTTTACATTCAGATTTCTAGGGTTTCTTCTTAATTTGATTTTATTTTCCCATTTTTTTTTATATTCCATATATGAATAAAACCATTCAATGTTTATCTTTCTCCTTCTGGCTTATTTTGATCTGTATAATCCCTTCCATTTTATTCATGGTGTTAGAAATGACAAGAGATCATCTTTTTTAAGGCTACATAGTATTCCCCCTTCTCTCTCTCTCTCTCTCTCTCTGTGTGTGTGTATTGGTATATTACATCTTCTAGTTCATATATGTAACCTTGGGCATTTAGGTTGTTTCTATAACATGTTTATAAATAGTGCTGCAATCAACATATAAATGTCTATTTTAAGAATTAGTGTTTTTGCTTTCTTTAGGTACTTAGGGACAGAATCGGTGGACTATATACTAGATTTATTTTTACTATTTTGAGAAACCTCTTACTATTTTCTAGATCCACCTACATTCACAACTACATCTGAAGGATTTATTTTTTGCTGTACCATCACCAACACCACATTGACTGTTTTTTGGGGTCAACTTTTTGGTTTTGATTTCCCTAATATTAATTGATGATATGTATTTTCTCTCCATGGTTCTGTTGTCCATCTGAATATCTTAGGATAAATGTCTACTTGGTTCTTGTGCTTTTTTTTTTAGTTGAGTTATTTAATTTTTTTGATTATGTTTTGTATCTTGGTTATTCTCCCCTTGTCAGATGTACGGCATTCACATTTCTCCCATATTCAATTGGTATCTTTAGATATCAATGATAATTTCTTTTGCTGTATAATAGCCTTATTAGTTTGATGCAGCCCCAACATATTTGTTTTTTTTTTTTTATTTTATTTAGAATCCCCCAAAGACATCACAGAAACCAGTGTCAGGAAGTGTTTTATGTATGTTTTTTTTGTATTTCTTGTTTTCAGGACTTACATCCAAGTCTTTTATCATCGTGAGTTATTTTTTTGTGTCTGCTAAAAGAGTGGTCTAGATTAATTCTTTTGCACATGGCTGTCTGTCTGTTCTGTATACCACCATTTGTTGAAATGACTTTCATTTCTCCAGTGTATATTCTTGACTTCGTTGTTGTAGATTAAGTACCCATATAATTGTTGGTTTATCTTTGGGATCTCAGTTCCATGCCTACATACATGTGTGTATTTTTATTGCAGCACCATGCTGCTTTGATTACTATAGTTTTGCAATATATGAATTGATGCTACACTGGAACACAGCCTTACTGGATAACTTCCACATCTGTTCTCCAAGTATCTTCATAATAACATTCATTGATGGGCTTATATCCTTGACTAAATGGCTCCATGTAGATTATTAAAAAATGCAAAGTAACATGAAAACCATAAAGGGGAGAAATTTTTTCCATTCCAATGAAAATTTTCTAGAACTTTCTGTACTTCTTAGAAGTAAGCAAATTTGCCTCCAAACACTATATGATTTGAAAATATGCACAGAGGATCATTTCCTCCTGTTGCCAACTCCTTAGGTTCAGGGTACTTGCAATTAGTGGAATCATCCTCATACTTTTCAGAAAAATAAACTAATTTTTCATGTCTAATATCTCTAATAAATCTAGTGATATGGTTTTTAATGTACACTGAGGAAAACGGTACTAATATGCATTTTTGTATTGAAATAAAAATGTCTAAGTGAGACAAATCATAAGAATAACTGTAGACACAAAGGACAAACTTGAATACTGATTGTTTAATCATCCAGACAGTGCCCACTTTAATTTTTTTCCAAAGGCCTTTCTTCCACTGCTTGTGTCTTACCCATTCGGGTTTGCAATGTTAGAAACAGGAGCTAGAAACATCATCATCACAATTATACCTTATTAAATGATAGCACTTGATTCATTTCATTTTCACCAGCTTCATTGTTAAAAATATTCAATATGCAGAAACCTTAGCCCCATTGACTCATATTTGAGAAAAGCTATTGTGTTCATTCTAATATCCTAGAGTAATCAGTTGTGTTCTAATTTTTCCTTTGGGACAGTGAATGTTGAATACAATTGAAATAAAGTCCTTTAATATAGTATTTCAATCTACAATTAAAAAATATTTTAAAGGAATAAGAAGATAAGAAGACATCTGTCATGCATTGGATCTACTAAAAAGGAAGTCCCAGCTAGCCCAGATCTCTGGTGTGACAAAAATCAAAATAGCTTAACATTTCACTTAAAAAATAAACCGCCTCTATTTAGATTTTAAATTTTTGAGTGACTTATATTAATCTATAGTCAAGACTATGTTGGAGCAAAGAGTCAATGCTTATGTGTTTAAAGTAACTTAGGAAGAACAAAGTCTACAAAGAATTTCTTAAAAAAAAATCCTAAAGAGCAATATTTAGCATAAAAGCTATTTCCTAGACCTTTCCTTTGATCTTGGAAGAATTTTAATAAAAAGTAAATGTTGATTATAGCTTTCTGGTACTCCCCTGAGTCCCATGACAGGATTATTGTGGCACTGTTTTTGGTCCAACTTGAAAATAAGGTTCTCAAGGGAAAGCACAGGTCAAGCTCAATCTCCAGAAGTAGCTCTGCTGTATTGACTGCCTAGGAGGTCATCAGATTGTTATGAAATTGTGGGGGGCAGGAGTGAGATGAGCGGGTGCTAAAAGTCTTGGCAATTTCTCCTCTGATTTGGTTGTTCGAAGTTTATGTCTGACACCTCAAATGTCAGTATTTCCTGGACTGGGGAAGTATAATGTGTTAGGATTATAAGTAAAGATTTTATAATTCCCATTTTTCTCTAGCTGAGAATCAGAAAAATCCACGACTTATATTTAGCATACTCAAAGACATTTTACCAAGCTTTTATTGCAGAACTTCTGGTTGATCCTATTGTTTACAAGGTGGCAAGCATGCTAATTCTGTTATTCAAGTCAGTGGGTAACTATCAATGAGCAAAGGGTACTTTCATTTTCACCAATTGTTACAATTCCTCTTCCAACACATTGAAAATGTCAGAAGCACTTCCTGGAAATATATTTGAATTATTTATTTTTTATTTTTCTTTCATGCCTCCTGGGACAACTCCCACACTGAAATTGTTCTTGCATAAATCATCAATGCTTTTCATGTGGTGGAAGCACATGAAATGGATGTTTTGGGCTGTTACCTTGTGTAACCTATTTTCCCTCATTCATTTAATGAATTATTGAAAATTTACTATTGCCAGGCACTGGGGAAACAGAAGTACACCAGACAGAGACAGGCAGCATCCTTGTGGTATTTACTATTTAGTTTGAAAGATGGATGCTGTAAAAGTAATTATAGATGTGTTAAGTGCTTTTAAAAAGTGCCACGGGAGCATATAATTGAGCCACCTACCCTAGCTTGAAAGGTAGAAAAGCTCTTCCAGTAGAAGCAAGTTTTACCTGAGTTCTATGCGTAATAAGCCGGGTTGTTTGTTTATTTCATTTATTTTAATTTTATTTTTTTAAAGAGAAGGCAGGTTCCACTTTCCTATCTTTCTTTAAAGAGCCACTTTTCTAGTTATTTAAATTAGAGCATATTGGAGGACACGTCAGAAATCATGGCAAATACGCCACATTAGGAAAACATCCTCTTATGTGCATCCAGGAAATAACTTCATATCTCATTCATTTTGTATCAACTGATCACTAGAGGATTTTTGATTTTTCATACACTTGTATTATTAAGTGGGTGACCAAGAAGAGAGAGGGTGGAGATGCAAACTAAGCATCACTGAGGCCAGCCAGCCAGGGCAGGGAATGGGAAGAGGATCTGAATTTCCTGAGTATATATCTCTGGAACTATTACACAGAGGTTGAGAGGATCCATGCCCCCTCCCACATCCCCAGAGCTGAAATTGAATCCTTTGAGTTCTCCTAGACTGGCATGGCTAATGAAGGGCATGCTCTCTCTAGCGGCAGGGAAATTGTTCCCAGATCACCAAGACTCAGCCTCTACCAGCTACAAAACCCATCCCTTTTCACCTTGGCATCTAGTTCACTTCTAGCCCACTGTAGTGAGAACCACCACTCCCACCGGCCCAAAGAATACTGACTGCTGGGCAGGGATGAAGTTGATATACTGCAGGTGGCTAGCTTGGCCATCCCAACATGTCCCCTCTCCTTTGCTGCCCGTACTCCCTGGGCTTCCTCGCCAGGTAAGTGCCACCTACCTTAAGAAACATTGACTGCCTGGCTGGTGCTGCACTGACAAACCTGATGCTACTGGTGGCTCCTTTCATGACCCCAAAAGGAACCTGAGGAATCTTGGGTTTCCTCAGCTTCTACATGAATGAGCCCATTTCCCCCCAAAAGAGAGTGACTGCTGAGCCAATAGAAGAATGGTACATCTAGTATTGATGGCAGCTAACATGGTGGACTGAGAGACACTTGGCTCCCCTCTTCCAAGACTCCTGGGACTTTCAGGGTACAAGACTACAGTGGTGGGACAAGTACATGTATCCTGGATGTCAAGGGTGGCTGAGCATGCACTGAAGGGAGACTACCTCAGGCTTCCTGTGGTAAGTTTCATGGTCTGGGGAAATCCAACCCTTCCTCCACCTGGGTTTGGAAATATCTGGATAGCCTAAAATACTAGGAACTCACAGCTTCTCATAGTACTTACCTGCAGCCTAAACCCACAGCCTCCTGACCATCTTCTCCTGCCAGAGCTTTGGGGAACATCACTATGAACAAAATATCAAAGCAAGGTTGTACTTGAAGACTCAGTTGCATTTTGGAGCTTTGGGAAGAGCACCACTGATGATCATGATGACCTTCCTTGGCAAGCTAGTGATTGCACACACCACCTTCAGTTCAGCTGGCTGCAGCACGGAGAAAGGCTTCTGGCCTAGGCAATCTACTGCAGCAGCACCCACTACCTCCACTTCTCTGTCATTCACTTCATAGGCTGGCTCCTTTATTAGGGAATTCACCTAATCTGATCACAGATATACTGATATTGGGTAGGAAAACAAGAAAATGGGGTGTTTAATTAAACTTACAAAGAGGAACAGCTGGCCATTTAAAGCCAGTCACATACCAGGTTCACCCTAGCCTGTGTGAGCAGTAGCAAGATCACATAAATTTAAAGGGTGGCAAAAATAGACTTACTTAATTAAAAGGACAAAACAAAAGTCACTGAGAGGTACATGGAAACCTCTTTAGTAATTTTAATACATAATCCTCTCTTTAGTCTAAGAGCACATGGCTGCTGCAGCACTGCATATCCACAAAATGACAGCTGCTTCAACTCAAGCCAGATGAGAAGCTAAGGATGATGCGGTTGCCCCTTCTTCCAAAGCAGGAGATTCAAATCCAAGAGGACAACCAGGATAGCATTGTCAATTCTCCTCCAGAAGGCACAGCTGTGACATCCTTTCAGCTCCAAGTCCAAAGTGGCTCAAAAACCAGCAAGACTCACTTGATACAGCGGCAGCAACCACTTTAGATATCTCATGTTGAAAACAGCAACACAGCAAATTCTCTTCAGGTCTCCAGACAATTTCCAAGCATTGCGGTCTCACAGTTAAACCAAGTTCTCAAGCACAAAATTTCCAAGTCAGCTCACACAAGTCACGTGTTTCTCCAATGTGTTTCCCTGGGCTCCAAACAGTGCAGGCTAGGGCCTGGGCCCTGCTCCCACACCTGGAAGCTGGCAGCTTCTCCTGCTCTTCTGCTCCCTCCCTCATCTCCCTTCCTCATCTAACCCTTTTCTCTCCTCTCCAATGTTTCATCCCAGTCTCCCTAGTCTCCTAATACTAATCCTATTATTAGGAGGCTTGGCTTCCCTTCTCCAAGTATCCACCTACCAGGATACCATGGCTGCCATTCTAATGCAGATGCTGGGACCACAGACCCGCTATCAAAAACAAGCAGTGCTTGGAGAACTTGACTGAAAATCTTTATTTCACATCAGTGGCTCAAAAGAGGATTCTCCAACATCTGAGCCCCAGATATAGGCAAAGCAAAGTTTTTAGACCTTAGCACTTCTGTATATGTGAAAGTGAGAGGCAGTTTAATGGTGGAAGCGCCTTGAGTGAATGTCCCACAAGGAAGGGAGGAAGAGAGAGGGGAAGGAGAAAAACAAGATGTCTGTCAGCAGGATGTTGGGTTAGAGATTCTCTGAACAGCAGAACCACAGGATGTCTGTTAGGGACCCCCAGGAAAAAGAGCCCCTATATCTGGGGCAGCCATATTCATGCATATCTTGGCATACTTGAATCCCTCCTACTATGTGCTTTCTTTTGAGCACATGTCATCCTGATTGGTAACAGTTTCAACCAGAACAGCAAATGAAAGCACAGAAGTTAAGACCATTTAGGTCAATACCCTTTGGTTTACAATTCTGATGCAAGTTCATCGCAGCTGGACTAGAAGGAAAGCTTGTCAAACATCCCGGAGTCACATGCTTTTGGTTCCAGTACTAGTCCACAAGGACCCTAATAGACATGTTGTCCTCTGTTAAAAAAGGAAGTGACCCAAAAATGGAGTTGTTCATGCCAAACCTCACCAAGACATAAGAATAATCTGATTGATGTTTCATTGTCTCCAAAGTCTGGAACTTGAATTTATTAATCTAGTGTTTGCTTCTTAGCACTTTGCACTAATCTACACTGAACTCTGTGACTTCCCCTCAGGGAAGGTTGCTTTGCTGGGCATAGTCTTTCTTAAGCTCATGAACTTGTCTCAGCCATCTTCTAACCCCCAAAAAAAAAAAAAAAAAATTCATGCATCTTGCAACTTCCTCCGCTTCCTACATGAATGCTGCCCAACTTAAAATGCATTAAATACAACCAAGTGAATCTCTAAATCTATTTGATTATTGCTTTTAATCCTCAAAACTGTTACCGGGCGAGAGGGTCACCCTTTTTTATTTAACCAGAGTGTCTACCCACAGCAAGCGGTTACTTAAACTGAGATCAAACTTAAACAGAGATCAAACTTTCATGGTAAGGGTAAACATGGGTTTCATTTACAAATAGGAAAAGACAAATTAATTAAGAATCTAATAGTCCACACACCTTCACAAGTGTCCCAAACAGAAAAGAACCCCACTTCTGCTCCTCAGGGAACTGCGTGGATTTTACATCAGCCTTAGTGCAGTTCAGTCAGAAACTGTCAGCTCACAACCTTGTTTTCTTGCCTTCAGTCACTGTAGCCAATATGGAGTGAGTTCTGCAGCCAACAAGGTTCCTCTCTCTGTCTCTGTCTGTCTCTGTCTCTCTGTCTCACTCTCTCTCGTTCTCCTCTCTGGGTCATCAGGGCAGCTTAGCACCCTGTCATGAACTTCTCTTCTCCACCTTCATCCAGCTCCTGGACTTTGAAGAATGTAATGCTGGAAGGCCTGAAAGATTTAACAGCTCCCGATCTTTTTCTTTTTGAAGCAAAACTATCAGCTCCTGATGCCAGATGAGCCCTACTCTCAAAGCCAGTCTGATCTCAAAATTCAAAAGGCCCTTTTTCTTCTCCCTTTTTCCTTTTATTCCCTTTTCCTTAGTCCCTCTCCCATCATGAATCCTGATGATGGGATTACCGGTCACACTCTGACTTGGTCCATCTGTCATTCCCCACCTGGGGCTTGGAACAGTAGTGCAGGGAGTGAAATCAATATAATATTGACCTAACCTTAAGATCCAAAGTAAAGGATTGTCAGCTGCACCCTGGCCTGGTCAAGTTTATGGTTCCCCATCTGCGCCTTGGAAAAATAGGCATTAGAGCTAAGTTAAAGTAAACAAAGAAGCAATCTTCTATTTCCCAGTTGCATTTGACCACACCCTACTTAAGACTTACAATACCAAGGTGAAAGAAAGTAGCAGCCTTTTATCTTTTGGCTTCAGATCGTTCTTAATCTTTGTGTCTTCCAGACACACTTAATGGTGATACCTAAGTTCTACCAACAAATAACACTGCCCCTGTTGGGGTTCTGGCTTCAAACCCAGCTTTTTCGATGTGATCATGATTTGTCTAGAATTATTTCCATATTTGATCATTAATGGAATCCATTGATGGATTCAAAATTGCTTCCATCCTCTTAGAATAAAGAAAGTTTAGGATGCCTTCTAAGCAAATTTTGCAAACATTGCTTCTATTGTCTTGTAAGCAAAACTGATGGGGAAATATCAGAGAAGTTCAATAGAAACAATATTGTTAGACTTACATAACTTATACCCCTAGACTTGCTTTATCTGCCTTTTTCAAGATATGTAAGTTGGTCCTTTCTGCTTATAAAAATGCCTAGAGACTGCAAACCATTAAGGAGAAAAAACCCATCTGTACATCCTCAAGAGGTTCAGCCTTCTGTATGAAAAAAGACAACCTAAAACATACTCTAGTGTTAATGTGTGATCGAGAGACACCCCTGGTCTCCCAAATTTGCACTCTCTAATGGAGACCACCTCTGTATGTGGACAGAGCCAAAGAAAACTCTTAATGTCAAAGAACTTTAATACATTAGTGTGCATAGAGGGGTAAGAGAATTAAGGATAGTAGTGTGTCAATAAAACACTCAAAATTACCCATCCCCTTGTGATCTGTGCCAAACAGACTTGGCCTAAAGTGGAGCAAATAAGGTCCAGAAGTTTGTCACGAGTCTAAAGCACCTCTGGCAGAGAAACACCAGAAAAGGGTTAGGCAGTACCGTATAATCTGCCCTCTAGTTGAGGGAACAGCTGCCACTGTTTCTTTAAAGTACCAGGAAAAGCTACCTCCTGTGTCTCTTACCCATGCATCTCTCCTCCAAATGTTCCTCCTTTGCTTCACCTCTATTTATATATCCACGGCTTTCCTCAGGAAGGAGTGTAGCCTCCATCAGGCCTGCTGGGAGCTATATCCAAGTCAGCTGGGGGTAATGAATACAAGGAAAACGGTGCCATTTCCCAGAGCCTCTGTTCTATGCCAGTCCTCTGCTAAGGAAAACTCCCAAAGGTGTTTTATTTAACATATTTACCCCATGTTTATCTCCATGTATTCCCACCTGCCTTTCTATACATTTGTCTGTCTGTTCCTCTAGTCCCCTTGCCCTGTTGACCAAAAGATCTTTGCACTGTCTCCACCAACAAAGTTGTTTTGTGTGACCATGAACATTTGTCTAAATTCAACCTTGACTTTGGCGATAAATTTTGGGTTCCCATAAACATAATTCCCTGATCTGACACAGTCATTTAATGAAAGGAACATATCTTAATTAAAACATATGATTAGCTTTGTCAATTCGAATGAAAATGACTCTAATTTAGACATAGGCATAGAATTTGAAAGTTAGAAGGGGCCTTAGAGATCACCTAGTAAATGAATGGTTTTGGTAATTGTTCTCCCCTGCTGTGTGCATTAGCATCTGTATGCATTCAGCCTGTCAAAAACATACTTTAGGAAGAGATAATATGACCTTAGGAACATGGAAAGTTTCTAGTGGTGTACTTCCTAACAATCTTGCTGAAGTCCTCTGACCTCATAGTTCATGACATAATTTTTTATTAGGCTAGGGAGAGACTCATTTATGACTTAGAGTATATAATAAAAGGGATTACTACACAGGCAGTTTCTTCCTTAAACTCACAGTTTTCCTAATCTCTTTCCCTATGGCAACAGAGCAATTACTTTCCAGCATGTTGATTTCTTTGTGCTTTAAATATAGATAAATGTAATCATGCTGAAAACCTGGGGGTAGCTAGTGTTCCTGAATTGAAACCCCATCCTGCAGAAAAACATTGATTCATACCTTGGTTTTCTATAAAATCTCATCACAACTGTATGTAAGGGACCAGATGACTCTCAAGTAAACCCATAACTACTGTAGTTCCACAGAATCAAGTCTAATACACCTCAATGTTGGTGAAAACATTATTTTCAGACAATGAAACAGTTTTGTTTTTTGCTAGCTTTGCTTTTTTTTTTTTTTTTAAAGAAATTACAGGTGGAACAAATTCTCTTTCCTTTGAAATCTTTGGGTAAACATTGTTTCTCACATGATAGAATGCAGGTTAATATCATGAAATGCATTATCTGGTAGTCAGTTAATAACAGGGCAATTATGCAGAGGAGTAGAAATAAGACTAAAAATAGTTTTCAGCAGATCATGGGAAGTTAACTTTGTAGATGAAATCATATTTTACTCATTTAGTCATTTAGTCAATGCTAATCCAGAGGTAATACTTTTAAGCAACATGATATTTATATTTATTACTGAAAGCTGATTCAAATAATGTGAGGACTAAGAAAGGCAACATGGGAAAGCGTTGTCACTTAGTTCTAATAACCTACATGAAAAATCTAAAAGGGTCAAAGCAAAATGCATTAAGATAGAGATGATAACAGGTTTAAAAAATGATTAGGAATTAAAAGTATATAGGCTTCACTGCTGATTTGATATGGAGCAGAGAGAGAGAACAAAAGGAAGAATCTAGGCTAACAATTACATTTGTGGTGTGGGTAAGTGATGAATGATTGCTCCTTTTTCTCAGGGAGAACAAAAATAGGATAATTTTGAAAAGTGAAGATTTTGAATTAGGTTTTGAATAGGTAGAATTTATGATGAATGTAAGAAAACAGGAAGCAGGCAAAGTTGAGAATTTTTTGTTAGGTGGTAAAATAATGAACAGTGGTGGGAGTGATAATAAGAGAAGACAAGTAAAGACAAACTCTTTGAAAACATTGTTTTTAAGATGAGTACCAATGCTCAAGAACATGAGTGAATGAAGCTGTAGAACAGAAGGAGGAAGATAAGTAAGGCCTTTTGCTGAAGCTAACTCTTTTGCTTAGGCATTTCCTGCCTCAACCTTACCCATCAGCACCTTTTATATTCTAGATTTTCCATTCTCCTGTTAGGGGATTCCCAGTTAGGGTTTATTTTTAGGTCAGGTTCTACTAGTTCCAGAATTTCTTGACCCATGTGGTGGAGATAACCTTTCCTAAAACCATCCTCTGCTCATAAGCTGTTAATATCATATGTAACATGAATTTTATGCCCACCCATGTAGACTGATGGAAAACAAAAAAAAGGGCAAACAAATTAGATCTCATTTTAGGATGTCACCATATGGAGGGATGGGATTCTTTCACTTCAGGAAGTTCTGAGCAGAAAGTTGCCCCTCTTCATTAACTTTATCAACTGGGGATTATTGAAGAGGGGACTATCCTATGCCAGGATAACTCCTTTGGCAAATTGGGTACCTTGTCTAGTAGGAGATAAAATCATCTCAGTCCTAAGCTTGGAGACCATTATAGCTACAGAGCCACTGCTGCTTCCCTGGAAGGAGTGCTGGCCTCTTGAAAGAGAATCTCCAATTTAAAATGTAGATGGATGACCCTCCTTCTTCCTTCCCTTGACTATTATCAGAGGGGAAGCCTGCCTCATCCTTCTTTATCTCATCAAATGGGCCAATCTTTTCTAAGCCTAGTTTATGATGATCACCTAGAAATTATCCAGGCAGGCTAATTCAAAGGATAGGACTCACTTTCTCTTGAATGAAAAACAAAGTTAGAAAAAATGCTTACACACATTCTCAAAAGGCTCCTATGAAAATATCCTCAGTTGTAAGTTGAAACCAAGTCCAATAAAAATTGCCAGAGGACTTCCCATAATATCAAAATCATCTTCCATATGTTTGATTTTAAGAGAGCATATCAAAACTTAGAGGAAAAACATGAAGGAGATGAACAAGAATTACCTGTGTTAGTGGTTGAACCTATGCCCAAAACACACACACAGAGAGTGCACATGAGAGATTTAGTAATGTAAAACCACAGCTCTTTAGAGACAGAAGGCCCCACTGTGTGTCCTCCTATTAGAATGTGCTTACAGTGAGCATAAGGAAGGACTTTGTATTATTTGGCCCCAAATTGTTACATGGCAACTCCAGGGAAAATGGGGATGACTTAGTTGTCATTTAAGAACTTGGAATAAGATCCCAAAGCAGATACACTGAAACAAAAAAATACTATTTTTTACAAATAGGATAAGAAAGGGGGAATGGGAAGGAGAGAGAGACAGAAAGATACACAGACAGAGGGAGAAAGAGAAACTCGTTGTACTTCCTGTTAGTGTCATCTAAGCTGAGACATATAAAAACTGGAAAATTGAGAGTGCAAACATAGTTTTAAGCAAGCATGACTGTATAAGTCTACCCCTAATTCCCATTGCTCCCCCCCATCCAGATCAGGTACATGTCATGCTGGAAGTTATAATTCTTAGCACCTGAGATCTCTTCAACATGAAGATGGGGCTGGAGTCTATTCAGAACAATATTCAGTGCCTTGGCATTTGTTGCTCACTGTGCCTTTAATAGTGGAAAGTAATAGTCCCAACATAAACAGCCCTTTCTGGTGCTGCAAATATGCTAAGGTATTTGGTAACAACCACCTTGCCTAAAGTCAATCAGGAAATTTTGCTTCCTTCAGAGATTACCCAAAGTTTCTGAGCATCCTCTTTAAAAATTAGTTTCAATCTGAGTAATAGAAGATCTATAGTCTATTTTTTAATGGAGGAGGGTTCATGCTATTTATTATTTTTCCCCATTAATTTGAACAAAATAGCTAGTGTTTGTCACTGAGGAGAGAGATGTCTAAAATGAGTTCATACTCTAAGAGGAAAAATACAGCATTATAATGATCTCACTATACTCCAGTAGCTCCACACATCCCAAGGATAAACAAATGACAATAATTTTAAAGGCTTTCAGAGTCAGTGGATCATTATGATGATACAGTAAGATGGGCACCCTGTAAATTCTCGGAGCTTCAACCATTTCAGAGAGCATTGCAATCATATCGTGTAGGCATTTTGGCTTTAGATTTCTTTATTTTTAAGGAGATTATTGAAGTTAATCTTTTGAAGTAATAAGTAATCTTTAAAGAGATTTTCATTTGCAATGTACACAGGAATAGTCTGTTTGGGAAGCATATCATGTAATTAAAAATAGTTTTCACTTGAAAAAGTTAACTTGTATCCTGAAGTATTATTTCCTTCTACCATTACTTATCACTTACTTCATTTTCTATCAGGTAATACACTTTCTATCAGGTAATTTGGTGTGGGCAAACATATTGTCTCTTCCTATATTGGGGATCAGTATTTTCTTTATCAACATGTTTATCATGCATTTAATGGTTAACAAATTCTGAATTTGATGATACTCTCATGTACTTTTACGTCAGAAAAGTATATACATTTTAAATATCAGATGGTATGTTATGTAGTGAATCATGGATGAAAACACATAGTTTACAAAGAAGCAAACTATAGAAAAATATGCTCAGTGGTGAAATGTGCCTAACTTTAATCCTTCATTCAAAAGGATGCTTTTTGACCTTGATGATTCAGTTCTATTAATCAGTCTCATCTTGGAAAGTCAAGCAAACCTATCTGTATCTCATAGGGATTTCAGGATTCAGTGTTAATTACTGAGTACAACATATTCTGAAGAAACAAACACTCATTAACTAGCAGGCTGTAGGTAAGGTCCTGTCTTCTCTCACTAGCAGATTCTATGAACTTGAACAAATCATATAAAGACTCTGGGCTTCATTTTCATCTCCTGACAGGGTAAATTCTAAATTGCTTTGGATAGCACTTTAAGTCCTTATGGATTTTTCTTAATTAGTTCAGACTTACCTTGCCTGCCCCTTCTTCCTTCACCCCAACTACATTATTCACATTTTGTGCTCCAAGAACACTCAGTTACTTGGAGTTCCTCACACTGTCTCAATCTCCCCATGCCTCCATCTCTCCCTTTTGCAGTCATCTTCCATCCCAGGAGTTAACCCAAATATGTCCCTTCACTTTCAGACTACTCTGGGATCTTCCTCCTTTGATAAACTGAAGTTGTATTTGAGATCTTGGATCTCTGGCAGTGTCTGTCCACCCCACATTGCTTGCCCCACTTTGAAATGAGTCATCTGCCCATTTTAGAAGGGCATGGCATGGGCAAGCTGAAATGTAGTAAAATGTATCTTTAGAGGTTAATGAAAAGGTTAGTGTGGTGGACTGTGAGATGTACTTTGAGAACAAAACGACTGCTAAAAGATAATTCTAGATTGTAAAATATTTTATGTGATCCAAGGGTCAGGAAATATTTTTAATGGAAAAGAGTGATGTGACATAACTCATCTGTAGAGAGCTTTTGTCTCAAAAGCTAGGGAGGGAAACAGATGGGTATAGGGTGATACCCAGGGCAGAGAAATGTGCTGTCACCATAACATAGGGAAGAGTGATGCAAGCCAGAGACCAAGACAACCTTAATGTTCCTTCTTGATCAGAATAAACTTTATGGAGATTTGATTCTGACCCCATGTTTCTGGTTTCCCTTAGCATATTTACTTTAGAAAAATTGCAATTTTTAAATTCTTTCCCTGCTACTTTGAAATGTAAATCTTAGTGTCTTGCCAGTTTTACAACTCAAGAATATTTTTCTTAAAGACCTGAGAGACATTCTTTTAAACCAGTCATCAAGACCAAAATATTTGGAATTTATCAACCAGTATTTATGTGAAGATAGGAATCTAATTTTCATAAGACCAAATTGTAAACACAATGTACTTAAATTACTTCACCCTCCTCACTATCCTCTGGTACTTCCCCACCAGCTCATCCCAGTTTTAGTAGCTCTCTTACCTTTTCTTTCCATGTAGCTCAGTGCCTCTGCTTTATCACAAAACTTGATCTCTATTAGAATAGTCTCACATAATATCCTCCATGAAGTGCTAAATGATGCAATTTTTCTTGTACACTTGAAAGTACCAGGGCAAAAGAGAAGTGTATATGGCTGAAGACACATTTCTGAGATATGCTCTTTATGGGTTGCTTTGAATGGAAGAA
>PVHY01012808.1:0-43266 GCA_004024945.1 Uropsilus gracilis | reverse complement strand
TCCCTCCTTCCTTCCTTCCTTCTTTACTTATTTGCTTATTTACTTATTTATTTATTTAACAAGTGGGTATCTTTTACATTCTAGTCCATATCCTTGGCACTGAGATTAGGGATAAATCCTGGCTCTTAGGGAGCTCATAGTCTGGGGGGAAGACACATCAATAAATAAGTATAATGTAGAGTATGCAGAAAGAACCATTATGGGAGGCAAAGAGGAAAGAAATATAATCCTATGGTTACTATCCATTGGAGAGAAAAAGCTGGCTGAGGGGGGTAGCTATGGCAATGGTTCTTAGTGTGGCTAATTACCTACATCAGAATTAACTGGAACACATATCAAAATACAGATACCCAGTGCCCTCTGCTAAGACTGACTCAGCAAGTTGCGGGTTTGGGAGCTGGGAACCTGCATTTTGAAGTTCTCTAGGCAATTCTACAACAACTTAGAGCTGAAGAACCCGTGACATAAGGTTTGTTCTCTACACTGAAATGAAGAATGATCTGCACATCTGCAATGCTAATTTGTATTGCTCTTTAATGAGATGGAGTGCAAGCAGAGAGGAGGAAAGGGGTTGACACTGAACTCTACTATAGTCTATAGATGTTAATTTCTTATAATAATTCTATGAGGTAGATAGTATGCCTCATATTTTTCCAGATGAAGGAACAGAATTAGAGAATTTAAATAATTTGCTCAACACTATAGAGCAAATGAATTCCAATCCACTTAACTCTTAGCTCACTTAACTCTAAAGCCCATCTACTTTGTATACCAGCATTAACCAGGAGACAAATTTACTGATCAAACACTGCAATTTTCATTTGGTTCTTGCCAGACCTTACTACTGCTAGGTGAAACATAAAGACCAATCAGATCCTACTTTGGTCATGTTCAATGTAATTGCCCGTGGATACATCCTTCTTTTGCAAGTAGGGACTTAGGGCAAAGGAGGGAGGGACAATAAAATGAGCAGTCAGGCTTATTCTTTTTCCATTATTTTCTCACCTCTGCTAGAGGTATTATGAAACCATATTATGGCTAAGAACTAAGTCCATCTGGAGGGAAAAGCAAACATAACTGGATACCCACAAAAGCAACTCGATCTGATTTCAAAGATCCCTGGGACTCAAAACATTCATACTCAAATTTCTCAAAATATGAACTGTCAGGGCAAGAGGCAGTCCCAGAGTTTGCATTAGGAAACAGCTCAAACTTCCAAGAAATTGTGTAAAGCTAGCAACTTTTCCAGGTTGTTAAACAAACACTATCTGTTTTTATACACAAACTCTGAAGTACAATGAAACACACAGGTCAGAAAATAATGGGAAATCCAATGCCTTGAAAGAGCAAGGGGAAGCCAGGCATGGTGGCATGCACCTGTTATCCAAGTGCTGGGAGGCAAGAGGCTTGGGATCACTTGAGTTCGCAGGTTCGAGACTACCCCGGGCGACATAGCGAGACCTGGTCTTGAAAAAGCAGCCAGGCACAGTGGTGGGCACCTGTAATTCCAGCTACCTAGAAGGCTGAGGCTGGGGATCGCTTGAGTCTGCAGTATCTCAGGCAACTTGAATCTGTGGTACCCCAGGCAACATAGAAAGACCTAGCCTCAAAATAATAAACAAACAAACAAACAACAAACAAACAAATAAAGAACGAAGGAATAGGCCTAACCAATAAAATGTCTTCTCTGATAAAGAAAACTGGCTGCAAATGTTGGTTAAATGCTCACTCAACATATTCAGTGATAAAAAACTAGATCTTAGGCATGAAAAGCAAAATGGAACATGACAGATCAGGAAAAGGAAATGCACAGTAAAATAGGGGTGACACCATACTTAGGACGTCAGGTTTAGAAGGCTCCGATGATTGAACAGAGTTGCCACATGACATGATAAGCCAGATGCGAATGCCAGAGTTGGAGAGCTCCCTTTTTATTTTTAGCATTTCAAGCAACCACAGAGAACAAAGATGAGTTCTCTTCAAATCAGCCCATGGCAATGACATATGGACAGCACAGCTTAGATTTTACTATGTGATGTAATAAAGACTGAGAGCCAGACTATTTTATTGCTACATTTTCTCCCCCACACACTTAAGATGGGCACATTTGCTTCCACCCACTTCCACTTTTTTTAAAATAATACTGGCACAGCCTTGAGTTGTTTAAAACAAAACAAAACAAAAAAATAAAACCCACAGAAATATGGATTGATCCTATCCTTACAAGTGTTATTTTTATTTACACTGCACTTATTTACCTGCTTCAAATACACAGCTTCTAACAGGCCTAGAGTCAGAGGAGCAAGAGCCATAGACTGGTTTAATAAGGTGCAGGCACTGTACCTATGTGGTTAACTATACCTGAAATCTACTGCTATACTTTAAAGGCAACTCTAGGGGGCATCTAGGTGAAGTCTTAACCCTGATGGCTGTGTCCGGTTGTTCCAGAATCACAACAGGATATTTGGGTTATGCCTTTGTCAGCCAAGTGGTACACAGGAAGAGTTTGTAAAGCCTACATCTAACTACAGCAGGTCTTCAAGCTTATTATCTGGTCATACATATTTATGTGTATAAAGAGATGAGGAATTAGTGATCTGGAAGCTGTGAAGTCAAATGGCCAAAATGCAAATGCATTGTTACACTGTGAAATCAAGTCAATCATCCTGGGATCCCTGGTTGTCTCAGGCTAGGAACTTAAATGTTTAAAAAAAGGAAACTTCAAGTTTGCTAAGAGCTAATTATCAGAATGTCTGGGTACATTCATTCCTGAATATCATGTAGTAGGGCTCATCTCCATGATTATTCACTAGAGATCGCTCCTGTAGATGTGGAGCGCCCGCCCAAGAGTTCAAAGGGGTGGGTGGGCTCTGGACTATGTGAGGCTGAGCAGACTCTGTAAGCGAACCTTTATAGCTTTAAGTCTTATCCTGGTTCTGGACACACTTCAGTGTTGCGCCAAGTCCACTTTGCTCCAGTTCAGTGATAACAGACATATACTTGAACTCGTTTGGTCTGAAGTTAAAGGTTTCCACTAAACCGAAGGTCTCTTTCCGATCAGTGGCATAGAAGAGTTGAACTTGGTTGGCAATGCACTGTGCCTCAGCAACATTCTGTAAGGTAAGAAGAAGAGTGAGGTCTTTCCCAGCACATGGCTACAAAGTCTTATGCTGAGGAGGGCCCTCCACCTAAGACTCACTACTCCTGGAAAGCTTCCCTGATTCTTATACTCCCCCATCTTGGTTAAATGTCTTTTCTCTGCATATCCAAATTACCTCATGCCTATAGCTACCATAGCATTTTAACATAGTATACTTTTTCCCTCTTTTTGTCTATCTTCCATAGAGTGAATTTCTCAAGCATGTGCTTGTTTTATTTATTTTTTGCTTGCTTGCTTGGCTATTTTATTTATATATAAATTTCACATCTTTGTAATCCCAGGGATTCACCGCTCCCCCTCCACACCATTTCCCACCCCCTTTCCCCCTGCCCAAAGTTGTATGCTTCAGTTTGGTGGTTAGCTTATTTTGACTTTTCCTCATGGCTTTTTAAAATTTTTTTCCCTATATACCACATATTAGTGAAACTATTTGGTTTCTGTCTTTTTCTTTTCGACTTGTTTCTGCTAATATTTCTTCTAAGTACATCTATGTTATGATAAGATCATCAAATTTGTCATTTTTCAATTGATGATTAATATTCCATTGTGTATATATACCAATTTTTTCCATCCAGTCATCTTTTTGGGGCATTTAGGTTGCTTCCAAGTCCTTGCAATTATGTGCTTGTTTTACATCCCTGCACAGTGACATCTGGTGAATGACTGCTAACTAAATAATGCTTATGTTCAAAATTTTTCTCTTCATTCACTTTCTTAATAACTGTTAAGTATGTCTCAAGAGTGTGGGAAAAGGGTGACAAAAGGAGTAAATGAGCAATAGTAACTACCAAGAACCAGGCCGAGTATTAAGTTAGTGACTAACCAGATCATCTCTTAATAGAACATGTTTCTGGTACCACCTGAGTCAGAAAACTAGCATCAAAGCCAGGCATATTTTTCAGAACTTTAAAATTTGTCAACAAACTTTAAGATATTCTTCCCCTTGAAGCTGCCTAATTTTCCTTTCCTAGAGAGTAGGCTATACTGACTAACTTGCTTCTAACAAAAGGACTATGGTGGAAAGATAGAGAATGACTTCTGCTATTAAGTCATGAAAGACTCACATCTTGTCCTACCATCTCTCTCGAATCACTTTCTCTGGGCAAAGTCAGTTCTATGTCAAAGCCATGTCATGAGGACACATAATCACATAACCTTGGGAAGAAGTCGGTGAGGCAAAGAAATGAGGTCTCCTACCAACAGCTATGTGAGTAAAGTTGGAAGTGGATTCTCAAGTCTAGTCAACCTTCTAATGACCCAAGTCAACATCTTGACAGCAACTTCACAAGAGACTCAAAGCAGAACCATTCAGTTACATTGCTCCTGAATTTGTAACCCAGACATTTTTAAGTATTAAATGTTTGTTGTTTTAAGCTCCTGAGTTTTGCAGTAATCTGCTGTGTAGCCATTTAAAACTCATCTACCAGCAAAGCCCAGGGTAGAGAAGGGGCCACCTTCTCTAGAACTTAGTAGTAGGTAGCAACCAGATCACTCTGTTACCAGGAGAGGTGAGCACACAAGCTACACTCTTACAACTTCATTGAATTACCTCAAGTAACTCTAATTTTTATTTCCTCTATGTTTTCCAGTCTTAGTTGATCAGAAGCAATTTCTATTATCCCTCTGTTCATATGTCCAAAGCCAAATCCCAAAAGATAATGGAAAATACTCACTAAAACTGTCAAAAATGTGCTGTAGACAGCTACAGAATGATGGAGATGAGTTTATAAATACTCTAGGCTGCTCTCCCTCCATTTCCTCCTGTGGGGCTTTCAGGTCATTTCTTATAAGCAGGCACTAATCTCTGAGACTAGATCTTCAATCAAAAGCCTTTTTCCAAAGAGCTGGCTATTTCAAATTAATAGAATTTTAGAGCTGAAAGGGGCCTCAGAGATCAGCAGTTCTCATTTAATAAGCCTGGAAACCAAATGATATAAGTTCAGGGATAGGCCCAAGGTCATGTGTGGCAAACACAGCCGGGACCAGATCTCTGGACTCCCAGGCTGGTACTCCCCCACTTCATCTGCTACTATACCTATGAGGCAAGATAATTAAGACTGTCAAGGTCAATAACTCTACTTCATCAAACTTTACTTTTCCTATACTCTAATATGCCTCAAGAACAAACAATTTTTAAGAACAATGCTATGATCTGAGGCAGATACCACTACTTTATAAGCCTCGGTACTGTAGGACTTCTGATAAATCAACTTTTACGTGAGGCAGAAGATGGTGGAGTAGAAGTTATTTTACCTGTGGTTCACTATAAAATAGTGCAGTCAAATTACAGGGTCCGCCGGGCACAGTGGCTCGAGCCTGTAAGCTTCAGCGTATGAAGCAGGTGGGGCTAGGGATCGCGGTTTGAGTCCCGCTTGGGGCAATATAGCGAGACCTTGTCCCAAAAAACAGCTGGGTGTGGTGGCGTACGCATATAATCCCAGCTACCTGGGAAGCTGAGGCTGGGGAATGCGAGTCCATGGTACCCCGGACAACGTGAGCCTGCAGTTCCATGGGTAAAAACAGCGAGACCAAGTCTCAAAAAAATAAAATTACAGGGTCCAAGTGATACCGGAACTGCCTACCCCACTCTGGGTGCCATTAACAGTTGACATATACATTTGATAAAGAGCTAGCTACTTTCCTGTTGCTATAGACTTGCAAATTTAAGAGAGTATAATATTGGTGCCATTAACATAGGTGGCTGACAGGACTTCCTCCTGAGTTCCTATCTTGGGCAGGAAGAATGGTATAAAGAAGCTTGAGGAACAAAGGAAGGGAATTCAGCCATTTTGGGAGGAAAGATGGAGGCCAGGCCATGAGGGCTGAGGGGCCTGAGGCCCAGAGCCTTTGGCCTGGGCTGGTAACTTATGGCTTTTAATAAGCATAAGCTGAATGTGCCTGAAGAGGCTGGAAATTTGAACTCTGTTGGAGTTTGTCTTGCTGAGTTTGACTAAGAAAATGAACTTTGCTGGTTCCTGTACTATGGAGTTTCTTTCTACTACCTGGAAGACAACAAGAAGACATATCACAGCACTGACTACATGAGCTTGATAGAATGAGCTACTCCCCCCCACCCCCTTTCCTGTTTTAGATTGCAGATTTCAAGGAAAGTATGCTAAAATGTGAGAATGACCTTAGTTGGAATTTCCCTTCAGGGAGATGCAGGGGGAGGAAGAAGTGAAAGCTTTTTTTCTTCCTGATGTAATGATTCAGGAGTTGTTCCTGGGAAGGTGGGGGGAGGGCAGAAAGAATATATAAAGAGGTTTGAAACAAAGAGAAGGAAACAAAAGGAAAAGATGGGAATGGAGATTGAGATTTAGGTTTGGTTTTGGCCATTTTGTAAGATGGAGATATGAACCATGTGAGCTTGGCCATGTGTGGGTAAGGCCTGGGGTTGCCTCTGATTGGCCTGGGCTAGCCGCATGTGTGCTAAAGGTGGTTAAGAAGTTTGCAGATTTGAACTCCGTGTTGGAGTTTGTTTTGCTGAGTTTGACTTGTGTCTGGAAGAGGCCATGTGAAAGTCAGGCCTGAAAGAAAGTGATCTTTGCTGAGTCTGGTACCATGAAGTTCCTGCTACCTGAAGGTGACAAGGTGGAAGCATGGAAGACAAGGAGGAAAAGCCAAGGGAGCAGCCAAAGGAACATGCCTTCAAGTGTCTAGAGATGGACTCTGACTGGACATTGGTGAGATGATCAGGACTGAGAGACTGAAGATTTCTGGGCAATCTGGGGAAAGGACTTTGGACAATGCTGAGAAAGGTTTTGGACAATGTTAAAGTAATCAGTTTTCCTTACATGTTTCTTGTGTAGTTATTAGGATAATTAGAAATCACTTTGTTAGAAATAAATTAGTCTGCACTGATAGTCTTGCATTGGTTTGGTATTTTGGCTGAGAAGGCTGGGGATGGAGGAAAGAACCCACAAGTGTAAAGTTTAAAATTATCTTTTTAAGTTTTTTTCTTCTGCAGTTTTTGGAACTGGGAGCTGACAAGCAGTTGGCTGGCTTTTGCATATCAATGGTAGGCAGGTACAGTGTAAATTGCTATTGAACTGTTTGGAGTCTGCTTCAGGGAGAGAGAAGCAGGCCTGTATGTGTTAAAGTGAAAGTAAAAAGCCCTTCATGGTCACCCTGCTTCACTACTCCTATATGACAAGGAGAAGATGGCATGGACGAGCTGAAGTACGCCAAAGGAGTACACCAAAGAAAGATGTCTTCAAACACATGAAGATGAACTCTGACTGGCTGATTTTGGTGAGATGATCAGGACCGAGAGACTGAGGATTTTTGGGCAATCTGGGAAAGGACTTTGGAAAATGTTGAGGAAGGTTTTGGACAATGTTAAAGTAATTTGGAGTTTTACTTACATTTTTTTTTTGCAATAATTAGGACATCACTTTTTAGTAATAAATTAGTCTATACTCTGAAGAGTCTTGCTTTGGCTTGGGATTTTGGTGAAAAGGCTGGGGATGGTGGAAAGAACCCACGAGTTTAAAAGAGGGTAAACTGAGGCAAACTAGTGTAAAGTTTAAACTGTTTCTAAGTTTTTCTTTTCAGGTCAGAAAGAGGGAAAGAAAGCAGAGAGCAGCTAGCTGGCTTTTGCATATCAATGGTAAAGGTGAACAGTGAAAATGCTAATGAACAGTTTGTAGCCTGCTTAAGTTTAAGTGAAGGCAAAAAGTATTTTTTTTTTTTCTTTTCACCGGATTTCAACCTGGACCCCGCCAAAGAAAGATGCCCTATGCTTGAGGCAACATGTTGTTGAACTGATTGGACATTTGATGAGGTGAACAAGGGTTAAGACAGACTGAAGGTTTTGGATAATATTGGGGTAATCAGGGCTTTTCCTATATGCTTCTTTCTGTAGTAAACAGGAATTCACTTTGTTAGAAATAAAGTTCTTTTTACTTTAAGAATATGTTCTGGTTTTGAAAATAATGTAAGGGGGTTGCGGATGACAAGAACCTGCAATTTTGAATGTCTTTAGGCTGCAGGAGTTGTAAAAGTTACATTTGAGGCCAAGTGGCTGTGAGTTCAAAATGCAGTTCTAACTTTTTTTCCTTCCTGTAGTCTGGCTGGGAACTGAGAGAAGCTGGGGGTTGGCATTTGTTTAACAATAGTAGGTAGTTCTGTGCAAGGTGTTGAGCTTTGAGTCTGTTTCTTAGGAAGAAGTTGGAAAAAGAGGATTTTTGAGTTTTAGGGTAATAGTTAAAATCTCTCTTCCTACCCAATTTCACTAGGGCTCTATTTAGATGCCTCGGATGTTTCAGTTGTTACTCTATATAGACGCCTCGGATGTTTCAGTTGTTATATTCTAAGGTTTTACATGCCAAGATTTTGCTTGCATAAAGACTTCTGACTATTAGTTCAAAGACCATTTGTATGGTAGGTAGGGATTAAGACACAGGGAGCTGCATACAGTTAGCTATCTGACATGGAGGATTATGGAAATACATTCTCCTCCTTATTTACTCCCTTTTGTTCTCTTGATTCTCAATACTAAATAGTGGTCTTGAAGTTTTCCCAAGATCTAAGATCAACATATTAATTCCTTGTATTGCTCAATAAGTAGGCAGGTTAACAAACCTGATTCTCCTTTCTATTCCAATCTTTATATTTATAATCAACTTGTCAAGTCCTGTGGCTTTTTATTCCCTATATGTTCCTGGGGTCATTCTTTCTCCTCTGTCCCTGCTACCATTGCTCTAGTGTAGGTCTTTACCACCTCTTGCCAAGAATATTTCAACTGTCTTCTAACTGATCACACTGCCCAGTCCAGATGTTAAAAATGTCTAGGAAGCAAAGTAAGGTTAATGGTCTTAAAAAATCCTACTCTAAAACTCTTAAAAAATCCTACTCTAAACAGGTCCCACCCAGTTCAAAACCATTTAAGACTCCTGATGTCCTCAGGATAAAACCAAACTTCTAAATACAACCCACCAAACCTCCTTTTTTTAATACAGTGGTAATATAAACTGTCCACAATACCCCAAGTCATTTTATACCTCCCAGCACTTACATTATTTCCACTGGTGGGACACCCCTTGCCCCACCCCGACTGCTTTTCCTGTTCATCTTTGAAGATTCAGCCCATATGTCACCTCCAGGAACTGTTTTTTCCCTCCTGGGCCAAGAACCCCTCCAGTCTACCACCAGAAACTGCCCATCTCTACTCTAGCATTTACTGCATTCCATTGATATCATCCATTGACACAGACTTGTCAATAACCAAATTAAGGTAGGTGCTTGAACATTCCGTTACATTTTGTAAATTAGCTGAGAAGAAATCCCTGGTTTCCATGTATTTCTATTCATTTGCTTTATTATATTTGGAAATTATATGCTTAAAGTGCAAACTCATGCATGAACATGCAGGGGATCATAAATTCACAGCACATTTCTAGGTTTCCCATCTCTGAATAATGTACTTCTTCAATAAACTCTAATATGTCTAGTTCTGCGCTATATTGGAAACTTGTGGTCAAATTGCCTTGTACAAGGCAATTGCCTTGTATGTTGTCTGGAATGCTGTCAAAGACCATGAAGCAAATTTTGATGACGTGAACTGTGCAGAAGTTTGAGCTCATCGAAGTAAGGAGTTAAAAATGCCAAAGCAGGAAGCCTTTTCTGATCTCTACAGTTTACCCTTAATACAGTTAGAAGCTGAGATTTGCTGAACATCACCAAATAAAGTACTATCTCTATGTCACTTTCTTCTGTGGTCAAACCTTACATTATGGATGATTATAGCCCCTCCAAATCTCAATTTGAAATATCCACCTTTTGTCTACTATTTCCTATCTTTAAAGTTTACTCTCAACTTCAAAATCCCTTTAACTCCAACAGGACTCACAATTCTTACTATCTCATTCCCCTTATATTTTTAACTGTCCTTTTTACCCAGTTTGCATTCCATGGTCAATAACTTCCTGTGCCCTCTTTCACTTCAGTATACTGCTTGGTGAAGCTCTAGCTCCAGTGAAGGAAAGCTCTCAGCATTCTCTCTGTGCCTAAACCTGCATAGTCTGTATTTTCCATGGTTCCAGATCACAAGCTAGAAATACTTTCTGTAAAGGGGTACACAGTTAATATTTTAGGCTTTATGGGTCCTACAGCCTCTGTTGCAACAACTCTTCAACCGCTGTTATAGTTACAGCAATCACAGATAATATGTAAATATATCCCAACAAAATCTTATTTACAGATACTAAGATCTGAATTCCATGCTTTTTACAGGCCACAAAACACTTATTATTTTTTAGTTTCACTCTACAACTACACAGAGATGTAGAACATATTCCTAATTCATAAGTCTTCCAAGAACAGAGAGTGGATTGGATTTGGCTCAGAGTACAGTTTACTGACTTCTGTTCTAGAAAACAATTTCATATTTTCTCTTTTCAACTCAAATGTCTAACACCCATTTTTATCCTCATTCTCAGCTGATGATCTTTCTTTTCACTAATAAATCTGGCTAGAATGTCTATAAACACTATATTCATTTAGCTGTATCTGTATGCTTATATCCTGATTTCCCTCATGTTATATTTCTTGCAAATATCAACCCTTCATTCCCAGACTGACCCACTCAAAAACACTACTTCAACAATTTCTCCTACATTATCAATAATCCCTCCCTACTGGATCTTTTCATCAGTATACAAATACAATATTATTTCATACATAAAACAAAATACATTCTTATCTTCATTTCTCCTTCTTCAGTTAGAACTTTTTACTCTCTTCCCTTGAGATACTTGATCATGCTCACTTTCCAAGTTCTACTCCATTCCTCTCTAAGTGCACCTTAATCATGCTTTTATCGTATCACTCCTTTGAAACTACTTCCTCCCCGCCCCCTCAACAGTCCTAAAGACTTCTATGCTGTGAAATCTAGCATATTCTCAGTTCTTATCTCATTTTGCTCTACCAACATGTGAGATCTGGTCAACTGATCACTACCTATTCTATGAAATTTGTATCTTAGTTTTGAGGGCATTCTAACTATCTTGGTTTTCCTCCTGTTTTTTTTTTTTAATCTTCTTTACTAATGTTTCCTTGACTCCTCAGGGTTCAGTTCTTAGACCTCTTCACTTTTCTATCTTCATTTACTTTCTTGGTAATTTCATTCAGTCTCAAGGCTTTAAATAACAATTTGTAAGCTGACAACTCCAACACTTCTATCTTCAGCTTGAATTTCTCTGTTGAACTGCAGATTCGTTTATCGAACTACCTATTACTTGGATATCTACTAAGCATATCAGATTTAACACGTATAAAACTAAATTCCTGATCTTTCTCCCCACATCTGTCCTGCAATCTTGTTTATTTCAGTTAATGGCAATTCCATTGTTCTGGGCAAGATTTGGAGTGACTTCCAGTTGAGTGTGAGGGGTAGAAACATGGGAGAAAAGGATTAAACACTTTCAGGAGTAATAGACTGCAAAACAGCAAGCCAACAATGCCTGAGACTTAGGGCTTAGTGCTACTGTGAGATAATAGCTGAATGCCTTTTTCTTCCCCATATAGAGATGACAAAGGGGTAGGAGTATGGAAAGAACAAGTATTATAAATGAAGTGCCTTAGGAGAAAGAAGCATTAAATGCCTTTCTTGAGGACATTCTGAATGTAAACCTTGCTAGATAAATGAGTCTGAAATGAAGATGTGCTAGACAAACAGGTTATATAACTATTCCTGGCCCTGGATATGCGATTAGTACACAATGGGCATTATTACCTAAGAGTACGATCTCTGGAAATGGGGAAAGGAGGAAGGGAACTCTCTATATATGATGAAAATAACATATGCATAGTGTAAAAGATAAAATTTTGTAAAATAGTTTAGATTTTGAACTCTTTCTTACACTTAAAAAAACCATTTACTTGTCATCATCACTTACCTGAAACTCCTAGGATCAGATGACTCTTAGAATGAGAATTGTTGGATTTTAGAAAATAATGAAGGAAAAAAACTGCCATGGTTGACAGTAAGCTTTTTTTTGAGACTAGGTCTCGCTATTTTTGCCCGTGGAACCGCAGGCTCTCGTTGCCCAGGGTACCACAGACTCAAGCAATCCCCAGCCTCAGCTTCCCAGGTAGCTGGGATTACAGGCATGCACCACCACACCCAGCTATTTTTTGGAACTAGGTCTCGCTACGGGTCCCAGGAAGGACTCAAACCGCGATCCCTAGCCCTGGCCGCTTCATAGGCTGAAGATTCCAGGTACCAGCCACCATGCCCGGCCTGTTGACAGTAAGCTTTTCTGCTTGAGAAATTTAGCAGTCAATCATAATTTTAATCTATATCTATGTATCTAGAAATCCACTGTGGTTTTATCTTTATAGGTCCCCTTTTCTAAAGCCCTGCAATTGGGGATACTAACCAAGGTGCACTTGAATTGTGCTTTGGGCTGTAATCCTTAGTCTTGACCCCAAATAAAAGTTTTCATTTTCTCTGAAAGCTCTAAAATTTTCTTTTGTATGAGAAAACCTAATAGGTTAAAAAAACCATATAATTATATCATGCAGCTTTCCATGTTTAAACACAGTATTAATATTTCCCTAATAAAATGCACGAATATGCCATACTAGTGGAATAGGAAACTGTAATTTGTCTAATATCAGTGTAAGCAAAGATTTAGCTATTAAATGAGGTCGTTTATAACCAAATGAGTTACAAAAAACTAAGTTTTTTTACTTCTAAATTGCAAATAATTAACTGAAAATCTATACTAACTTCAGTTTGGAGAAGCTTGAGCAAGACAAAATTACTATTGACTTCAAGTAAGAAGTAAGTGCATGTAGGTCTCTGGAATTTTACCTCTTGTGGGGTTTTGATATACAAAACATCTTCAGAAGAATAGCATCTTCAGGGCCACCAGGTATAACCAAAGAGGTAAAAGTCAATTCTTACCAGAAATGTGGAATCCATTTCTGCTGTCATCAGCACTATTCCTTTTTCATCCTTAAGTTCAGGGTAGTGATATAAAATCAGCTGGCTGGCTGCAGCTTCCCCTCGGGTCTGTAAGGAGGAACACTTATCAAGGTTCAATGAGGTACACCACAAAAAACTGCAATTTCAGAGCAATAGTGAGTCTGGAGGAAATTCTGGCTCTTAACAGTCCCTTGGGTGGCTAGTGAGTGGAGGACTGGTATGTGGGGGGATGGTCAGCTGCCAAAGTACTGTGAAACTGACAGTTTACATGATGTTATTTGTGTCTTCAATTGAAAAGGTTTGGCTCTTTTCCCAGAAAATGTTTACAGTAGGCAGTGAATCCTTCATCATGGCCATATATTTAAAAACAAAACAGCACAAGCAGCTACCAAATCAAGTTCTAAAGAAAGCAATATGCCTATGTAATTGCCACTTTTATGGACTAGTGCATTTCATAGTTGAAATCTAGTCCCCTTGGCTGGCTCTGAAGACTGAGCTCTTTTAAGCTGTAGCAAACAGTTGGAGAGTCTGCACATGGGTCAAATTTGTAATGTGCAATTTAAAAATATAATCTGGGTATGGGTAGAATGAAAAGAATAGGAACATCATATTTTCATGAAGAACAGACAGAGGAGTAGTTACTAGATTTCCAGTCCAGACAAGGAGGAAGACTGGCTTCCAAACTAAAGCCCATTTACAGTGTAGAAAGAAACAATGATATATCTACAAAAGATCTCTGGGTCTTAGCTCTAAAATTTCAGGAAATTTTCTTTTAATTATCAATCTCATACTACTGCTAGTATATTTTTCCTTTAAGTAGGAAAAATGTGGTGTTACTTTTTTACTATGTAAGTATCTAATATACATAATAGGTGCAGAAACTATATAACTGTATTATGTTACATAGTTATGTTATACAGTGTCAATCTTTTTTTTTTTTTTTTTTGAGACGGTCTCGTTATTGCCCCAGGTAGTCCCGATCCGCGGACTCAAGCGATTCCCAGCCTCAGCCTCCCAGGTATCTGGGATTACAGGCACACACTACCACACCCAGACATTTTTTTGAGACTAGGTCTCGCTGTGTTGCCTAGGGTAGTCTTGAACCTGCAGACTCAAGCCATTCCTAGCCTTGGTCTTCTGAGGCTGGGATTAAAGGTGTGCACCACTGCACCTGGCCCTTATAGTGTCAATCTTAAGAATATACATATTAAGAGCATACTTGTATCATTAAACTGATTGTTACACTGATCATCCGGTATAGTTGTATTTCTGGATCTTTTTCTTATATTTGCATCTGAATTTCATGAGGGCAGAGAAATACCAGATCTCTAAGACCTGGCATAGTCCCCAACAACACACTGATTAAATTCATGAAGTTAAATAGTCTGGAATCAAATCCAGCTCTATTACTTATTAGCAGTGTGAACCAACTTCTCCAAATCCACTTTATTCTCTGTAAACAGAAATAAAATAGCAAGTATCTCAAGGGATATATGCAAGGATTAAATGACATTATGTATATAAAACCTCCGACACAGAGTAAGTACATCAAATATGGGTTCATTATAGTATATGCCCAATAAATGATTGCTAGATGAATTATGAAATTACTAAGTAAAAAGTTACCCTTTCATTATGCTTTGTACTCCTCTTTCCCTAACTCCAAAGCCATTATGAAACTGAGGTCAATTTGCCCTCAGACCTCTAGATCAAAGGGGGAAAAACAGCTAAATTCCCTTTTAAGGTTTGTTTTTAGCTAAGTCTGACACTATCTGCAACTGATACAATCTAAGTATGCATAGGAGCAATATTAACCTGAGTTAAGCCCCAAGCAGGTCAGAACTAAGAGACCACTGATGAACCCAAGAGACAAAGGTGGGGAGGGGTTGTTACTCAGACTACATTTAGAGGTCAACAGGAATCCCAATAATTCAATTTTTAAAAAAAGCTTCTTCATGTTTCTGCATGTACGGACCACTTCGTAACTAACCAATCAAACTTTATCATGACAGCTCCCTCATTCCTAATGCTGACCCTACCAACTTGTTTCTCCATTCTTAAAAAACTGCCTAACTCAGACAAATTTTCTTCCTGTCTTCTTGCCAGGTGACTTTGCATAAAGCTTTTGTTCTCTAATATTAGATTTTATATTCATTGGCAGTAAACCCACTGCTTCACGATGATTATGTTTTTTCATGGTGGGGGGGTGTCAGATTTGGCCTGCTAATATAGGTTATATAAGTAATTTGATTTAATATTTGGGAGTAAAACAAGGAAAAAGAAAAGAGGGAAGGAAATACAACAACATCTGTGGGATGGAACTGTATGTCTCCAAAGTGCTGAATTGGTTAATAAAACACTTGTAAGATATGGAGCCCCTTTTAAGTTTTATGGTTCAGGTTAAAAACATACCTAACCATCATAGCACCCAACATACAAAATATGACAATTCATCAGTGCCATAGAAAATACTACTGTGGGAAAAGGGATTCAAGTCTCAGCAAGGAATCTCAGTTCTAATAGAGGGGTAGGCATTCCCCCAGCAAACAAACACAAGCTGTAGACCTACCTGAATATTTATAAGTGCAGTGAAATGGAGTTCAGTACCTGTCCATTGTCCTACAAAGAACTCATAACCTTCCCTTCTTGGTAGTGCACACAGAAACTATGGGAAATAAATATACAAGGAGAGATGAATAAATAAAATTATTTGCTCTGTGTTCTATACCGGTATTACAATTTCTTCAATGATTAAAAATTTTAAAACAATAAAATTCTTATAGGATAATATAAAAAATACTCATATGCTTTCCAACCCATCTAAGGCATTAGAGATGGCAAGTTCTCTCATAACTCATTCTGATTTCATCCTATCTGAATCTGATGCCTGTCATGTCCACTTAGGTTTTCATACTTTTAATGCTTAGTATATGTGTATTTATAAACAAGAAAATGAGAAATAGTGCTGGTGACATAGGTTAAAGAACCTCATTCTTATCAAATCATATGTATTCTTTTATAATATGCACTTTTCACTTTGCATTAATACTTGTCATTTTGTGCTGTTGATAAATATAACTCAGATTTATCCATTTTCATTGTTGTATGAAATAATGAGAAATTTATAACAATTTACTCTTGTTTTGATGAACATTTGGATCATCCTTTTTTTGTTTTGTTCTTTTTTTTTTTTTGAGACTAGGTCTTGCTATTTTTGCCTGTGGAACCGCAGGCTCACGTTGCCCAGGATACTACAGACTCAAGCAATCCCCAGCCTCAGCTTCCCAGGTAGCTGGGATTACAGGCATGCGCCACCATGCCCAGCTGTTTTTTGGGACTAGGTCTCACTATGTTTGTCCCGAACAGGACTTGAACGGCAGTACCTAGCCCCAGCTGCTTCACAGGCTGAAGCTTACAGGCACAAGCCACTGTGCCCGGCCTTGGATCATCTTCTTTTTCTAAATTTCAAAATGCTACTGAATTAACTTTTGTTCCAAATATGTAATCACTTCATATTTTATCACCTGGGATTGATAGTGGAGAATAGTTCTAGACTAAACACCAAGAAAATACTGGTTTTACGAGCAAGATATTTAGTAGAACTGGGGATGAGAGCAGGAAAGATGTGTGTCAGAACAAACAAAACAAAATGTAACCAGTAATATTAGTCACAGAATTGTTCCCTTATTGTAAATTCAGACTCCCTTCACCATTATATGAGATAACTCCATTTTTTTTTTTTTTGGGGAGCTTGACTGAGGTATACTTAAGATACAATGAGTTGCACATATTCAAAGTGTACAACTGGATTATATATATGTGTAATATATGTATATATATGCATATACATATATATGTATATATATATAGCCATGTGTAAACACATACACATACACAACAATATGGAATATGAAGAGATTGGTAGAAAATATCCTGTTTGGTAGCACAGTAAGCGATCCTCATGGGATCGCTGGATACTTACTGTTGGACAGGACTGAGCCCGATTCCAGATCAAATCAAACTTCTCTTTCTGCAGGTTAGAAAAAAATTAATTCACAAACAAGGAAACATAAAAGGCCATAATCACATTTCAATTTACCAAGACTGAACTCTCTAGAAATAAAATAATCTCAAATGCCATCTTTTATAAATCCCTCTTATGACATAGAGAGATGCATGTTTTGCTGTTCAATGTTAAGACAGAATCGTGCTGTTCCAAATCCTCCAGGGGACTCTGCCAAGTGTCAGATAAAAGTCTGTCTGAGAGAGAGCTAAAGAAGGCTGCTCAAACACTGATTCACTATCAGAGATGTAAAATATTATGAAAAGTGTAGATTCTTTAGCCACTGAACAATGGAGTGCAAGGGTGTTTAAGAGGTAGGAGAAAAAGAACAATACTCTCACAGCAACCAAAAAGTTTTATTCTTTTGTCTGTATGCTTTCTTAATTTAAACTTAAACATGTAAGCTTAGTTTATATTTGTGTACTTGATATAAACTTAACCTAAGCTACTTCCTCTTTAAGGAAAAACAACAACTGAAGAAACAGTTATAGCCCATTACCTCAAAAGACTTTTCTTGGTATAAGTCAGCAGAGGGACAATTAAATCAGAAACCAGCCTTTCCAGTCAAAGATGGTAATGTTAAAGCAGAAGCTACTGACTATCTCTAAGACAGCAATTCCAATAAGGGGAAAACCCCCAAAATGTCACTTGCTAAGGGGGAATGCCAGAAAAAGACTAAGTCAGCTCAAGTGCAGGTCATTTACAGACAAGAAAGAAAGAAAGCTATGCTAGAGGCCTTTTCTTGAATTCTTGAATTCCAATGGCTTGGCTGGAAAACACCAAAAAGAAATAAAAGATACTAGAAATTGCTTAGCAACATGAACTTATACCATGCTCCCTTGTCAGAGACTGACTCAAAGAGACATTTCTAAACTAGAAAGAAGGAAAACAAGAGCCATAAATATACCATATGGAGCTTCCAATCTTTGGTGCTCAGGGTATAATAAAAACCCTCAGAGCTATAAATGCAAGTTCTCAAGAGGCAATAAACATAGGAAAAGTAAAGGCAACTGCCTACTAAGGTTAGAGTCCTGACCTTCATGCTATAACACTTTCATTTTCCCTCCAAACTACTTACAGGAATAACTGCGAAGACTGTATCTTTTGCTGCAAAATACTGCTGCCAAATCTGTACAAAAAAAGAGAGGGTGTCTGTGACATGTGGGTAATCTTTTCAACCTGTGGTAAGAAATGGTGACAGCTTTCACTGCTCAGAGTAATAGGCTGTTTGATAAAAAGGAAGAAAACCCAACATAATGCTTTATTATTAATAAAATGATTACAAAAAAAGATTTAATGCCACCTACTCTGCTAGATGATTAAACTATAATTCTTAATAACAAATTCCTGCCAGAGAAATGGATTCTATGACCTGGCTAGTCATTTTTCCAAAATAGGCCTTGTGTGTAATAGACAAGTTTTTATCTTCTTTTCCTTCTCAAAATCCACATTCCCCTGATAATGGCAGATCTTCCCAGAGAGCCAGACTATAAGTTATTCAGAGCTCAGGGTCTGGAGTCAGGCAGAATTGGATGCAAATCTCAGCTCATCATTTGCTGGCTATACTATTTAAGGCAAATTACCAATACTAACATATCCAATACAACCATTGACAAAAGAGCAATAATATCAACCTCATAGAATTGTTGTAAAGATTAGGGAAAATAACATAGATTTGTATTTAGCAAATCAGATACAATGCAAATCAGAGTCCAAGATTGCTCTGAGGGCAGAAAAGGAAATAAGCACCAGAGGAGGTATATCCTGAACAATAACCAACAGTTAGCCAGATGAATGGGGAGGCTGGGAAGATAAGCTAGTAAGACAGAAGAGATAAATGCTAAGCAAAACAGGAGCATCTGTAAGCAAGGATGTTAGGGAAAGCATCACAGCTAAGGTGGTACCACCAGTGAGGTGATGTTGAAGAAGGTGAATCTAATCCCCCTCTAGAGTTGCCCTGTCAACTTCCCCATTAAAATGTGAGATCCCAACCAAAGACACTAATCAAACTGTGATCTGACCAACATAGAGCATGAACGCTTGAGCAAGTCATTTTACTGATGCAGTCTAGGGTTGCTTTGCTTATTTCTTTTTTTGTATGTCAAGTGGTCTTGTGATTTAAGAATAGCATATTCTGCTTGCTTTTGTTGATTTATATTACTATGCTTTATGAATTAACACTGAGATTTATGAGATTGATAGATGGAGATGTTTCTAACATAGGTGATCTTGGTTACTGAAAATTATTTTAATGAATACAAATTTGTTTCTAAAACTACAGGTCTAAATGTTACTTGTCATACGATCAGACCTCTTGGGTCTGGCTTCTCTCTCCCTTAAAGGACACAGTTGGTGTCCACTTTCTACTGGCACTTCTGTGCAACCCTGTATTAACAGTAGTTGTTTTTGTTTCTGTACTCCAGTAAGCTAAAACTCCTTGAATGTAGGGGATTCTCATTTATTTCCATGTCTGGCACAGTCTGGTATTTAACACATATTCAGTGTTCACTGAAACAAATGATGATGACTTCAAAGGAAACCATGGCAATTGGCACAACTTCACATGAGTCGGCCAGATATGGACTGAATCCTAACTCTACCACTGACCAAGTTATTAATCTCTTTAAGTTGCAGTTTCTTCAGGACCAACTTTACAAGGTGGTGATGATAGCTTAATGAAAGTGGTTATGAAGCACTAAGGATAGCACTAGACACAAAGTAGACTGCTTTTATTATTTTGACTTGTTCAATATTCCTATAACATAGTTCAAGGATCTCTACGGAATGCTAATAACTTATGATAGTCTAACCAGAGCAAAAAGAATCACATACATGAAAATGTAAACAGCACTGCAAATCAAGGTTTATGGAATGACATAGATAGGACAGATCTTGTGTGTCTGAGAAGCTTCACTTGAAATACCAAGGAACTTGGGAGGTCACTGAACATTCATGAGATGACTAACATAATACTTACTTTTATTCATTTACTTGAAAACACAAATATAGCACTTTCTCTGTGCTATGTATTAGTTGAAGTGTTTTCCAACTATTAAGTCATTACTATCATTAATACTACTTTATTGACAGGGAAAGTAATCCCCAGGAAGGTTAACTAACTCATCAAAGCCATTCAGCCAGTGAGTAGCAGAGGCAGAACTTTAAAATGGCAGTTTGATTATAGGATCTGTGTTCTGAAACAACCCACTATGCTCCTCACACAAAAGTATCAAGAGGACTTGACTGGTCAGGATATTATAGAAGAGGGAGCGGGCAAAATAAGATCAGGGAAACCTGTTTATAAAGGTTGTAGAGGGCCAGGCATGGTGGCATGTGCCTTTAATTGCAGCCTACAAAGTGAGGCCAAGACTAGAATTGTCTGAGCCCACAACTAGCCTGGGGTAACACAGTCAGATCTAGTCTCAAAAAATAGCTGGAAGGGCCAGGCATGGTGGCTTGTGCCTGTAAGCTTCAGCCTATGAAGTGGCCAGGGCTAGGGATCGTGGTTCGAGTCCCACCCGGGGCCCGTAGAGAGACTTAGTTCCAAAAAAACAGCTGGATGTGGTGGCACGCGCCTGTAATCCCAGCTACCTGGGAAGCTGAGCCTGAGGGTTGCTTGAGTCTGTGGTACCCCGGGCAACGAGAGCCTGCGGGTTCCACGGGCAAAAATAGCGAGACCTAGTCTCAAAAAAAAAAAAAAAAAAAACAGCTGGGTGTGGTGGCGTGTGCCTGTATCCCAGCTACCTGGGAAGCTGAGGCTGGGGATTGCTTGAGTTCATGGTTCCCTGGGCAACAAAGCAAGACCTAGTCCCAAAAAAATAAGAAAGGTCATAGAGTAATCCAGATACAGAGTAGTTATGATTTTTAAAAGATGTTGGTTACAGGAAAGACAAAGGGAGAATATGAGGTGGTTAGATATATAGGAGTGAAAACAAGAAAAAAATGTTTTCTTATTTAATTGTAATTCACGACGTTTGCTTTCTGTGGCGACTTTTCCTTTTGTTTAGAAAGGGGTGATAGGAAATGTAGGTTCCTTTCTGCTTTCAGATTTGGTTCCCAGAGTACATTTTCATAAATGATGCCACCCATTTTCATTCATTACCTGTTTTATTTCTTCTGCAGTTTTGTCTTTGACCATCTCAATGTTAAAGATCGAACTGAGCGTCTGAATGGGAAAATAAAAGGCAATTACCCATCACGATTGAAAAAATAAAACAACATAACTCTGTAAGTCTTGTGGGGAACACATTTCAGGACGATGAAGCAGATTGTCAGTAACTACAGAACAAGAATTAAGAAACCAGCAGGGTGAGGAGAGTTCCCAAGACCAGATGGGTCCTCACAGTTCTAGTCCCAAGTAATTCTCAAATGCTACCTGGTTATTACTTCTAATTTAACTGCTGTTCTACGGGAGGGGGTGGGTCCTTATTTGCAAATTCAGTGACAAATGTTTTTATTTGATAAAAAACTTCCTATAGAAAGGAAGGGATCACTGCATTTCCTTCTAGCACACCTTTCCTCTGGCACCTCCAGGACCAACACTATACTAAGATTCTTTTTTTTTTTTTTTAAAAAGAGACTAGGTCTCACTATGTTGCCTAAGGTAGTCTCGAACCTGCAGACTCAAGTCATCCCTAGCCTCAGCCTCCGAAGTAGCTGGGATTACAGGTACTCGCCACGGTACCCAGCTTACGCTTATTCTTATCAGACACCAAACATTCACAGAAATATTTCACATTTCTACAGCGGGGAAATTATCTTAACATGAAATCATCAAAATACAGTGACTATGTTCAAATTTGCAGCCATTTTATATGACTTCAGACTTGGATATTTAATTAGAAACCTACCTTGCCCAACTGACAACAGAACTAAAGTGTATAGCAAGGGAGAGTGAAATCAGGGGAGGAATGAACACCAGGATCAGGAAGATGGCTCATGGGTTACAAGGTGGTGGGTATATAATGATGTAAAAAAAATGTAATCAATAAAAATATTTTAAAGACATTTTGAAGAGAAATTTTATGAAGTCTGAGAAAAAAAGAGAAACCTACCTTGTCCTTAGTGAATCCTCTGCTCATAGACAGTTTACCCAAAGCATCTTCCTGAAATATGAAATAGGATAGTCATTATTTACTTTATTCATAAGAAAAAGTCCACCTATTTAGGTTGATGCCCAATACCTCATTCAGTAATTGCTTTCGATAGCAGAGTGGGCTGTTCTGAGTCTCCCACTCAATTTCTCAGTTCAAGACCATGCCTTTTGGAAGGAAGGAGGGCAATCTACACCTGGGTTTTGACACTGAAAAATACTTTCTGCATAAACCCTCCTTTCATTACTCTGTACCAAACCTTTCAGAAATGGTGCCATAGAACCCATACCCATAAATTAGACAAAAATCTGCTGTAGGAAAACCAACTGGATATACTTGAATCTTTCTGGTCACATTCCTTTGCAATGACAGAATCCTACTGCAGGCTTTCCTTCATATGTTAACTGGCCAAAAAGGAGAATTTCATTTCTCATACCACTTACTCTCAAGTATTTTCAGGTAAAAGAAAAAATTCTCCATTTGCACAGCTGCTTTCCACCTTTAAACCACTAAGACTGGGGTATTCTTTTCCTACAATGTCCTTCCATTTGTATTTATGGAAATAGTAAACATTAGTTCCAAGTATAAGCTTATGGCATTTTATTTAACCCAAGACACCACAGATCTTAAGGTATATCATAATTTTTTGTAAATGATGCTAAATAAATAGTAACACAGCTGAACTTATATGCCAAAGTCTCAAGAGCAGAGCACTAAACAAAAAATTTAAGCAGGTACTTTATTATTCCCCTATAATTTTCTCTTGACATAGTAATAAGATCTTAAGATCCATCTTAGAAGATGCATTTAGAGGTGGGGCAGGAATGACAAATAAGCACAAATTTGCAGATGAGTTATCATCATGAAGGCTACACTCTCATCTTACACGACTTTTCAATGTATGGCCAGAAATCCTTGAGGTGAAAAACCTTTTTTAATATTAAGCTAGGCCCAGAATCTAATTTGGCTTTGCTTTTTTAAATATGGTTTTAATAAATGCTGAATTTTTCAGAAAAGCAACCACTGTGTAATTTGAAAGAAGATGATACATATGGAATCTCTTGAGGGTTGCTGATGACACTGGTCACGGTTTTAGAGTTTTCATACTTACCAACACAATACTCTGCACTAGTCAGCACTTGCTGCTTTCATGTGCATTGTGACTTCACATGCAGGTGAAAGCATGGGAAGACAGCATCAGGTCTCACAGTACAATTGTACCCCAGAATTTATATACTAATTGCATTTTATTAAAAAGTACTCTACATTATGATAGAGGTATTACATTGATATTTTCCCTTTGAAATAATGTATGAAGGTGGGTTATAAGGTTTACATTTCATTTAAATATGGAAAAGGGAAAATAAAAAATACACTTATACAAATCATAAAAAGGGGCTGGTGAGGCATTCCAACTCAAATTAAGGCTTTGGATAAGTGAAAATTGCCAAATTAAAGGAATGGATAGTGTGAAGTAGCCACTAGCCATCCTTCCTACATCTAGCTATATAAGATAGTGAGTGAATATGAACCTAAGCATTGCCATAATTTAAATGATGGCATTGTACGCATCTTGTCATTATAAAGTTGAATTTCTGAATCTGTTTACATAATGGGGCAAAGATTTTTCCTACATAATACTGAAAGTTTATAATATTTCAAAGATTCTGCTATTTATAACCTTGAACCTACAAATATTTATAATAGGAAATTACATGTTAAAAATAATTGTACAGAGGTATTTATAAAGGTATAACTATGTTTATCTTAGAAGGTTGAATCAGTTCCCCAATCTCAATCAGTTAATTAAAGACTGAGTGGGTTCTCTTAAAATTTAGGACATCTAAGGCAGAAAAATTATTCTCCAAGGTAAAATAAACACCTCTCATTTTAACACAGTGTAGGATCCCAATTTCTTACAACTTTCACTGTAACAATTTTTCACCATAACTCCTTCCAGGCCCACCCAGTCCAGTCCTGGATCACTGCCTGTTCCCCATGCTTCTGGACCCTCCCTCTCCAATATGCTACAGAAACCACTCTATATTAGTATTTTTCATACCATAGATAAAATCAATTTAGTTGATCGTGGTCAAGATCTTTTTAAAAATGGGGGGAAAACCAGTGCACTGCATGTATTATAAGAGCAAGCACCGTGATGTGTAAAAATTTTGTTTCAGTTGTAATTTTATATATATAAAATTTTATATCAAGCAAATTATTTTTCTTATATGGGTTGCGGTCAAAGAATTTAAAAAATATTGTATTTAGACTGATCTTTCTATACACAGTTTTCAATCTGCTTTCCCCAACTTTGATTATTTAAGTATAATAACACTAACATGTACTAAGCATTTATTTCCCCCAGCCCACTGTCTAGTGCCATGTGTACTTTGCCTTGAACAACTGCACCATCTGGGAGAAGGGTCTACCCTTTTCATTCTAGCATATCTCCACGTGACCACAGTATCTTGCCAGAAAGAGCAGGATACCATATGTGGATGGAGACTGAGCTGAGCAGAAAGGCTAGGCTGGTTCATCCAGCTGATCCATCAATAAGCCCACTCCCAGGACAAGAGTCAGGGGATATAATGTGGAAACCTGGTGAGTAAGCAACACAAAATGGAGGTCTTACCTTCTGTTCCACACATCTGATAAAATCCCCTTGCCGAGAGTGCCCCACTGGCTGCTTCCGAAATTCACTGCGCTTCTCCAGCCGGGACTCAAAAGCAGCTGGGTCAGATCTGATCAAAGGTAAAACAAAGGTTAACTGCCTGGGCCTTCTCAGGTTTTTAAATAACAAAACATGTTCCACTTCCAGAAAAAGAAAACACAGGCATTCAGAGACTGAAGATTTGCCTTTAGTTAGCAAGGCCTAAGCAAGACCAAGAAATCAAGAAAGTGGAAAAAGCTGCTATTTACACTATGGGCACTTGGTTCAAATCCTCAGATGGGAAGGGTACTCTAAAGTACCCTAGATAGGGAGGGTCTCTGCTGTCTCAGGCAGAAATTCTAGGTGTCAAGCTTTTACTTGCATACACCTAATTCTTAGATTCTTCCTCCTCCCCCCAAAACTGCCCACCCCTCTGACTCCCCATTAAACATGTTTATTTAGCACCAAGTGATTCAGGAACTTCAGAAAGCCTATCTTCCAGAAAACAGCACCTAAATGTCTCCCAGACCCTCTCCAGAGAACGAACTCCTGAAAATGGAACATC
Source organism: Uropsilus gracilis (assembly GCA_004024945.1). Taxonomy (NCBI): domain Eukaryota; kingdom Metazoa; phylum Chordata; class Mammalia; order Eulipotyphla; family Talpidae; genus Uropsilus; species Uropsilus gracilis. The sequence goes on along the minus strand of PVHY01012808.1, from coordinate 17,801 downwards.
AGTACATCAGTATTCACCCTTTATGCCAAAATGGGGTTGGTCTTTAGGTCTGAAGTGCAGGTTGGGGCTGTCTTCTTTAAGAATTCTTCAGGCTGTGAAGCCAGTGATGTGTTAGTTTGATGAGGACATCTTCCAGGGATTCCATTTCCTCAGCTATGAGATCGGTAGAGTCATGGATGAGGTCTGTAGGATCCAAGGACATCTTGGTCATCTCTCTGGTGGAGTCCTTCCTGATCAAGCATGTCTCAAGGAGTCCTTTTTACATAAAATTCCTCTCTAGAGATGACATCAAATACTACTTCCTTCACTGCTATGTACAGGGGTAGATCTTCCTCACAATGCAGTGTGAGTCAGCCATATCCTTATTAATGAAAAGTCAAACCAGGGGTGCTGCTTAGTAGGGTTGGTGTCTACCTGGCCAGAGCTACAGATACCGGAATCAGATTCAGTGGCCACACAGCTACACCTGGGTTCACAAAGGAGAGCAGAAGGAGAAGGCAAGGTGTGGCCTAGGCAAGGAAGCCCAGGTATTCTCACCTTGGGTACCTTTAATTATTAAAATTTTCTGAGTTCAAATCTTCCTCCTCAGAAATTTCATCCTCAGGAATAAAAGGCTGAATTCCTTTTATTATTATACAAGAAGCATAATTTTTATGCATGGTTGAAAATCATTCTTATGCCACCCTCTAAATTTCTTCTCTCTAGGTTATATTTACTGATTTATTCAGTCCCTCTTCATATATACAATTAGTGATCTTTCTTCACAGTGGATCTGGCTTCTAGGTACCCTCCAGTTTTTCTATACTCCAGACATAGTGAGCTGGGAGCTAAATTAAATCCTCCGAATGGCCCAAAGCAGAGGGTGATGCAAAAACCTACAGTGGGCTGCAAGAAGGTCGAGCAGGGCCAACAAGAAGACACAGCTTTGCCTTGTTGGCTTACACTGAACTTGTGACAAGAGCTCAGGCTGAGCATGTCCTAACCAGTCAGAACTGTAATTTCCCTAAAAATGTCATGAGGGTAGGTAAACCGGGTGATAGATGGGAGCTAGAATTCTGGTGGTAAATATAAAATCACATATACAGATGCTGACTTAAAAGGCTACAACTTAGGCAGGCACGGTGGCTTGTGCTTGTAAGCTTCAGCCTATGAAGCAGCCAGGGCTAGGGATCGCGGTTTGAGTCCTGCTTGGGACCTGTAGCGAGACCTAGCTCCAAAAAATAGCTGGGCGTGGTGGCACGCACCTGTCATCCCAGCTACCCTGGGAAGCTGAGGCTGGGGATGGCTTGAGTCTGTGGTACCCCGGGCAATGAGAGTCTGCGGTTCCACGGGCAAAAATAGCGAGACCTAGTCTCAAAAAAATTAAAAAAAAAAAAAAAAGGCTATAACTTAAAAGGCTAATGTTATAAGCCAATACTTCCAAAAAAAAAAGAAAAAAATCTCATAATATCCTATCTGGTTATGGGCTCTATGGCCAGGTCCTGCCTTACCTCCTTCTTAAACTTCTTTTACTGACCCTTTTTGAGCTTTGCTTCATATTTCCTTTTCTTCCTCTACATGACCTCATGTTCTTTTTTTTGTAGTCACACAATTTTCCCTCCTACCTTCCTGATACTCGCCTCACTCACTTTCTTTTAGGACTTAGCATTTCCTCTCTCTTTTGCACTGATTTAACAAACTACTTATGGTCTCTTGGTTACTTTAACGGGCTCTGGAGGGGGGTACAGAAATAAGTATAGTATCTACCCCCAAATGCTAACGATCCAGTGGGAAACATGTATATAAATTATGTATTGTAGAGATAATGGTGGAAATTTGCTCAAACATTCCCAAATGGTTGAGCTGGTTTCATGCCTTCATGCCTTTGCTGCTGCTGCTTCCTTTACCTAGAACACCCTCCCCTACACCCCTATGAGAATAGTTCCTTTGTGCCAGACCACAGTGCTCAGAGAAGTTTTGGTAAAGCTAGACAGTGGCAGGTACTAAAATAGGAGTGCATTATGTGAAACACTAATATGGACACTATCCAAAGTCAGCTGGTGCCCTGGAAAGCTCATTCTTCTGGAGATACAGAATGTAAATATTAATAGGACTCATCCTGTGGGAAGGAGAGTAAAATCAATCATTCATTTGTTCATGGGTAAGAATGAAGAGCTGATAAAGGAAAACGCTTTAAAAGCATTTCTGTGAAAGAGATCAATGCCAAAAGGTTGCAGGGGAACGTAAGTTAAAAAAAAAGTTTTTAGAATGACAAATACTAGAGTATATCTGAATACTGTAAGGAGAGCAAAAATATTCGCTTATGCCATCATTCTTTCAAAAAGAGAAGAAAGATCATTCCACAGCAGCCATGAGATGGTGTGGGGTGGCAGGGTTCAATGCTAGAAGTGGGGAAAGTCTAGCTAGAAGATACTGTAAGAGTCCAGGCAAAAACGATGGAGGGCTGTGGAAGTAGAGATCAGACAGAACTCAAAGAAGTTACAGTGTCCATAAGATAGCTGCCTGCCTCTTCTGCCAATTCTCTACCAAATCCCTTTAATTTTCACGTTTGTTCTTCAGCTCTTCCCACTTCAACTCTACAGACTCATCCATGGCCCTGTATACCCAGTAATCTCTAGATCCTTCCCTCTGAAAGCTGAAGGACAGCATCAGAGTCAGATGAATCCCAACCAATTGGGTGTGATGTTTGCTAGTTTTTTTTGCTCTCAGATCCACCAGTTTCCTCATCTTAAGGACAGGGTTCAAAGGATGATAAAAACTGACATGATTAGTCTTTGATGCTCCCCTACCACCCTCAATCTCCTTCCCTTACAGCCAGAACCCTAAACCAGGAGACCGTGAATCTGAGTTGTAGGCCTGGTTCACTTGACCTAATACAATACATGACTTTGAGCAAGTAAAGTTTCTTCTCTGGTAGCCTTCATTTCTCTCAAAAGGATAGTTATCTCTGACCTGTCTGCCTCCCCAAAGGACTGTCATAAAGAGAACAACTCACAGGTTTTGAGAACCTTAAGCACAGAGACAATTGTGAACGTGGGAAAAGAAGCTGGGCCGCAGAAAAGTCTGGATGACAGTAGTTGTGTGATCTGAAGCAAGTGACCTAGCTTTTCCGAGCCCAGATACACTGTCTGCAGAGTGGGGACAGTACCTGCGTCCAACTCGCAGGGCTGAGTCAGAAGCTCACCAGCTCAGGCCACAAGCCACCCCTCCTCCCAGCCCGCCGCCGGCTGGCGGGGTCCCGCACCTGCGTAGCTGCTGGATCTTGTCGCGGTAGCGGTCGTAGAAGGGGTTGGCCTCGAGCTCTGCCTGGACCCCGTTGCGGTCGGAGTCCCCCGGGGGAGGGCCTGAGCTGGGGCGCACCGGGAACACGCGCAGCTGAGCGGGTGACACAAGTCCCAGGCCCAAGGCGCGGCTTCGCACTGCGCACAGTCCCCGGTAGAGGCCAGCGACCTGCAGCACGGCCGGGCCCGCGCCACCAGCTGCTGCCACCACCGAGGCAGCCATGCTCGCCCCCACCTCCTCCTCCTCTCCTTCAGGCGCGTGGACCTCGGCCCGCGGCCCGCACGTCCGCTCCATTGTCCTCCGGGTCCGCCGCGCCCGCGCTCCGGCACCGAGGTTCCGCGCACCCAAGGTTCCGGGTGCCGGGGAAGGACGAGATGGAGCGGAGGGGGCTCACTGCTGTGGCCCAGGGCCGCTGCACGCTGCGTCTCCGTGCGCCACCGTCCGCCTCCTCCCCCGAGCCTGCCGGGATTCAAGCCCGGCCCCGCGGGACCAGTAGCCTCTGCGCGCTCAGTCTTTCCTTTAAAGTCTTCTGACCTGTGGTCCTTGAGGAGCTTGCCCTTGTTTAAATTCTCTTGGGATTCTGTAGCACTCATCTTCCACCAGCTATAATCACAGCGTCTCCTTACTGAGCATGTTTATCTGCAGGATAGTATCTGCTCATACCCCGTGAGATTGGTATTAGTCTCATTTTACAGGTAAGAAAACAGGCCTGGAGACATTAAGAAACAGATCCAAATTCTACCCATTCTACTGGTTTCATGACACCGGCTCCTCCAAAGCCTTGCCTTCCCCTGTTCCCTGATATCCTCCTGCAACTACTGCCAAACCATTACTCTCCCCCTCAAAGGGACACTTAGGATTATCCTTGACAAGTCTTTATTTAGGCTATTTTGATCCCGGAAATGATCTCTCTTCCTTTCACTCCACCCAGTGCCTCCATCCTTTCACCCCCTGAACCAGATGTGAGCTCCTGGGGTAAAGGCCAATAATATCAATACTTGCTATGTCTTATGTGCTTCTGGCACAGGGAAGGGTCTGGGGCAAGCCTTCTGCATGGCACTCATCAGTTTGCTTTCGTGGAATTCCTTCTTGACTGGATCTTACCAGGCAGAACTGCCCTCCCCCACCACTCCAGGGGCAGGGACTGAGCCTTCAACTCATACTCACGGTGAGTCCTGGGCACTGGTCTTTGCTGGGAGAGTGTGATGTCCTTCAAATGCTCCCCTACCTCAGGATCCTTGTACTAGCTCATCCCTCTGCTTGGATCCGCATGTACTATCTCATCATTTAGGACTCAGAACACAAGTCAGCATCTCAGAGGGAATTTTTTTATTCGTTCACCATCCCTTTATATTCTTTATCCTATTGCTTTATTTTATTCTCTTTATAGCAGATGTAACTTCTGAAAATCTCAGGTTATTTGTTTAGATTAATGCATGGAGTTTACATTCTAGTTGGGTGAGTCAGACAGTAAATAAATGATGCTAGGTGATGATACATATTATCCCCTCAAAACAAAGCAGGCTTAGATTGATAAAGGGACATTTGAAAGAGACCTGAAGGGAAGGAGGTAATGATCTCTTTGGATATCTGGGGGAAGTCTTGCAGTTAGAGGGGGAGAAGAGTACTAAGGCTCTGGTGCAGGAGCATGCTCACCCTGCTGTGGAACATCACAGAGTTTATGAAGGAAATATGGGAAGGACAGTTAGATGGTTCAGGAATTTGTACACTTTTAAGTAGTTTTTCTCTTGACAATGTGGATCACAGACTTCTTGAGGGCAGGGTTGCCTGAAGCTCTGGGTGCACCCTGCCTCACTTTCCACTTGTGACAGGTGTCCATCAACTGTTAAAGATCAGCAACAAGGATAAGCCCCTGAAGGAACTGGGCCCTTTCCTGGGGGCTGTCTGTGGGTTCCTCCTTATGGGGTAGAGAGCAGACAACCCAGGTGGAGGGTCAGTAGAGAATATCTATAGAGATATTCTGCACTCATGATGCTCAGGAGACACGTTAGATGGAGACCCTTCCACTAGACAAGACTTCATAGGCACAGCCCCTGGAATGCTCAGTGCTCAGAACCAGTGACTCGGCGGAGCCTTTGGAACAATAGATCCAGCATTCCAAGGACTCCTACTGACTGGACAGATGGGTAAGTGAACTCACTCTCCCCAGAGCCATTGACCAGGAACCAAGGCTTGACCTTATGGATTCCCAACCACAGGAACTGAGTCTCCCTGCTGGTAAGTGCTCCTTATGTTGTGCCCTCAGGCATGGGAGCACTCAGAGAAGGCCTTTTGCATCAAGGGTGGTGGCCACCTATATTGAGGAAAGCTCAGCAGTTAGATTATGGTTTTCTCTAGAAAACAAAGACTTCTTTGAAGGCAGAGATATCTCTATGGTCATATCCCAGGGCATCACAGATGTATGGTTAAAGCCCATGATAGAAGGGGTGGTACAATGGTGACCATGTGAACTGGCAAACCTTATCTTACTTGATGATCTTTGAATAGTGGAGCTTCTCAATCTGATGGATTGTGTGGGCTAGGATTGGGAGCCAGAGACTTAACTAAGCTTAGGCAGGTCATGCTGCCAGTAGGTCTGACTTTCCTAATCTGTAAAGGTCTGAAGGTAATCTCTTTGGCCCCCTGGACTTCCTGCTTTGACTGAATAAGAGAATAAGTAGGCACATCAATGAGGAGGGAAGGAAGGAATAGAGTGGTTAAGTGAATGGAATGACTGATGAACTGAATTTAAGGACAGAGATGAGAAATGGCTCAGACCCTGAAGTTAGAGCTATCAGTTTGCCTTTTTTCTTTCTTATTGTCTTAGTGTGGATCTCACTATACTTTGGATTACTGGGGCTGTGTTCTGTGATAACTGGTAGCTGCATTGTCTTTCTGCACTGGAGGAAGAACTTACAGCGGGAAGAGCGTGCCCAGGAGTGGGTGGAGGCCATGAAAACCACCACATTCTCCTACAGCCCACTGCTCTACTGGATTAACAAGCGTCGGCACCATGGCATAAATGCAGCCATCAACATGGGCCCTCCCTCTGCTATCACCAACCCTGAGGCTGAGGTGCAGAATTCAGATTTAGAGTTGGACATCCCTGAGAACAGAAGCTGTGCTGCCCAAGACAGCAGCGCCAAGGCAGAGGCCCCTGTCTCTCTGCAACCCGACTTGCAGCAGGTCCCGCAGCAGCCACCCCAGCCTTCCCTGATGCCTCAGCCCCTGGCTAGCTCCACACTCTCAATTCCTGTCTTTCAGGAGGTGCCCATCACCCTCTCCCTGAGCACCCTACCTCCCTTGCTGAACCACTCAGTCTCCTACCCATTGGCCACATGTCCTGAAAGGAAGGTCCACTTCCATTCTCTTCCAACACTGGCCCATGGGGACCACTGCTTTAGTGACAAGCCTTTTGCTTCAGAATTGTAGTCTGCTCTCATTGCGGGCACCGGAAGTGTCAGACATAGCAGGAAATTAAGCTATCTCAGAGAGGTAGCTATCGAAAGAAAACTATTTAATGAAAGATTAAAAAAAGTTCAAGGATCCTTGGTCTCATTTGGTGTTAGGAGTGCAATGTCCTTTCCAGTTATAGGACACTTTCTTTACAAGCCAAGCTGAAGGTAACCAAGTCTCACCAGTACAAATGGGAACTGGAAGTCTGGCTGGTGGGAAGACACTGTAATTTATGGGCTCAATATTCCTCTATTCAGTATTTACATACCTACCCACAGGCTAGGTAACCAAGTTATTGTCATCTTTGGGGACATTAAGTATATCCAATATCCAGACAAGAGAGACAGCTGCTGAGGGTGCATGAGCTATGGTGATTCAGTGGTCACCGTGCAGGCAAAGCAAATCAACATGGGCTTGTACAGCTGCACTGCCTGCATTCTCTGTTAATACCTGTGATGTCCTGAGTCCTTACGTGGCAGTTATCTCTACATTACTGCAATACAAGAACATTGCTGAATGAATATCACCACCTTCCTCCTACAGATGAAAAGTTTACAAGGGCGCTCACCATTATAATTTTTATGTCACAGAGCCCAGTCTCAAATTTACATCTCCCTGGCATCAAGGTTCCTGATAGTCCCACCATAAACTGTGGTGTCTCTTCCCTAAATCGTCTGTTAGAACGTGGCAATCTGCCTCCATGTGGGTAGGGGGTGGGGGCTGGGCACCTCTGCTGGCCTTTGGGCTGGGGAAAGGGGATTAGTAGGTTCTGCCTTCCAGGCCCAACACTAGTCTCAGCTGGGTAGGAGGAGAGAGTTGAAAGTCCCCCCAGACTGCCTGGGCCCAGGGGAGGGTCCCAGCACACCTCTGCTGCAGCCTAGACTGCTGGCGGAGGTGCAGGTAGGGTAAGTCTTGCACCACTGGGGCTCAGGGTCTCAGGCTGGGGGACCTAGCCTCCTCTCTCCTATGTGTGTCTGTGGGGGAGGGGGGTTGGGTGCTGTGGAGATCCCCCCGGGGGCCTGAGCTGGGAGAGGGGACTTGTAGGCTCCATCTTCCAGGTTTGGCCCTGATCCAAACCAGGCTAGGAGTAGGAGCCTAGGTCCCCTCAAAAGGCCTGATCTTTTGGGGAGCCCCCCAGCAGGGGATGGGGTAAGTCCTGCACCACTGGGTTCTCAAGATCTCGGGGCCTAGGGGTATCGGGGCTTCTACCCTTCCAGTGTCCAGGGGTAGGGGCAGGGCACCCAGGGGTCCTGAGCTGGGAGAGGGGATTAGTAGGCCCCAGCTATCAAACCCAACCCTGTGAATCTAGTCAGGCTGGAGGTAGGAGTGGAGGTCATGGCTCAGGCTCTTGGAGAGCTTCAGCACATCCCTGCTGCAGCCTAGGCAGGGTGAGTCCTACGCCACTGGTATCTCAGGGCATCGGGTCCAGGGGTCTCAGACTGGGAAAACTGGCTTCTGCCTCCACATGGGCAGGGGGTGGACTCGGGGGAGGGGAGACCCCCCCCTCTGGTTTACTCCAACTTCAATCAGATCTGCACTAGGAATGAAAAAAATCAGTTTCCCCAACTATAGATATAATGGAAATGAAGTAATAATGGCCCTGGATATTACCACCTGGGTAGGACAAGCAACATGTTGGGAACTACCTGAGATAAGGTGAAACCAGTGATTGAGGTGACCTGTCACAGATTTCTACCTGCATCGACTCTGGGACTAGGGAACCAAACCCCTGGTCTACAGTTTCGTGATGAGGGTCCCTCCTTTACCACTCAATGGGGAAAGAAAGCCACAGACATGTGGCTGTGGCCCCATGGCATAACTGCTAACAAGAGAGAGAGGAGCTGGACCAATCTGGGGAAGTCTGTCCCTAGTAGGGAATGCTTCCACCGCCAGTGGCTGGGAGTTGAGCTCCCAAACCAAGGTATCAGAACTATGTAGCACAGAAGCAACAGTATGTGACCAGAAAGGATTCTGGAGAACCACACCATGTACTTACTCTACAACAAGTTCCTGACGTGTTCAACCTATCTGCCTCAGTTACTCCTGGAGATCCAAGCAACATCATCTGTTGCTGTCTGGGAATGCAAGTCTGCACCCAGGAAAAAAGGACACTGTTCCAGAAAAAGAAAAGACCAATGGGTCAGACATGGACCAACAACTTACAGGAGTTAGAATGACTGGAGGGGAGAAGGGGGGTAGGGTGGGGAATAAAGGATACAATATGGGAGGGCCAAACCTAAGGGGAACGACAACCATACAAAGGTGACCAATATTGTGTGAAAATTACAAAATAAAAATAAAAAAAATATATTTCACATCATTGTAATCCCTGAAGGTCACCTACCACCTCCCCTCCCTGGCTGTTCCAGCTGGTTCCTCCTCCTCCCCCTGCCCCAGTTGTGTACTTTCGTTTAGTTGTCCATGTATTAGTGAAACCATTTGGTTTCTGTTTTTTTCCTTCTGACTTGTTTCTGCCAATATGATTTCTTCATGTTACCATACAATCATCAAATTTGTCATTTTTAATTGATGCGTAATATTTCATTGTGTATATATACCCTATCTTTTTCATCCAGTTCTGTGTTGGGGCATTTGGGTTGTTTCCATGTACTCTTGGCAAGTGATTTATCATGTGTGTAGGGTACAGTTAACTTGGTTCATAGACTGGTCAGTGAGCTTCCTAAAGATATAGAAATGTATCTTTTTATCTTAAAGGGATTCATGTCCCCATGCAAAGTTAAGATCTACTAGGTGGGGATATTTTTTGTGCCATCTGAAAATGATCCTAATGAAATGAACCGTAAGACAGACAATAATTTAAACTGTTGTCAGTTTAAAAATAAGCCCAGTTTTGCTCCAGGATATACATTTTGGGAATAAAGAAATTGTCTATTTGTAATTGAACTAAGTTATGTATAGTCTTCCCTGAGGGGAAAGGGCATCCAGATTGTCTATGTTCCCCACCTCCCCCCCAATTCTAACAGAGATCTTAATTTTTCTTTTTCCTTGTGTGTGTGAAAAAGCCCCAGTCCTTAGATGACCCTCTCTTGCAATGGATGTAAGGTCTTTTTTTTTTTTAGGGTAGTGGAACTGTTTTTACAAACATGCTCTTGTACTCTTAATATAAAATAGGCCTAAGTAGAGCTATCTGGTTGATAGGGACTCACTGTTTCTTCACTCTATTCCTCCTACTCCTGAGGATGTTGAAGAATTGCCTTGCCTTGTTCAGGGCATTTTGTGGTTCTTCAGGCAGAGACTTTACCATTACTTTAAGACTACTATCTGTTAGTCTGTGCTTTCAAAAGTCAGAAGGAATTCATGAAAATAGGAATCAATGCAAATAAATGTTTTTTTTCTTAGTAATCAATATGCTGCTTTCATTATAGAGTGGGAGAAGAAAATGTTTTATTTCGGTAAATTAAAATGGCTGTGTAAGCTGGGTGCGGTGGCACACATCTTTAATCCCACCCTTGGGAGGCTGAAGCTAGGAATCGCTTGAGTCCACAGGTTTGAGACTACCCTAGGCAACATAGTGAGACCTAATTTCAAAAAATAGCTGGGCGTGGTGGCATGTGGCTGTAATCCCAGCCTTGGGAGGCTGAAGCTAGGGATCACTGGAGTCCATAGGTTCAGGATTACCCTGGGCAACATAGCAAGACCTAGTCTCTAAGAAGAAAAAAGGAAAAAAGGCTGTGTTACTGATTTGAAATAGGCAAAGCTCAAATCAAGTCTTGGAAACCTTGAATTCATGCCCCAAACCAAAATTGCTTACACATTACCAAAATAGCCCCCTAAAGCAAAGCAGATTTACATTTCTTAATACAAGAAAGCAACAAGGTAGGTTAGGTTCATATAACAAAAAATACACGCTCTATAAAGTCTCAGGAATACCCAAATGTGTTCTGGTTTGGATGAAAGAAGGAACCACATCTAGCTAGTGTTGGTAAGCAAGCCAATGAGGTGTGTAGCAAACAAAAGCTGTCACTAAAAACAACTCAACAGCAGGCCATTATGAGTATGAGCCCATCACAGTCAAAATCTTCAACTGTGACCAGGAAGACCAGCAGGGGGGCTGACCGGGTTGTCCAGTAAAGGCAAAGTGAGAAAATGCCCGTGGAAGGCACAGCAGCAGGTGAAGGCTGTCCACTCTTCAGCTCTGCTGTATCAGACACGCTCCTAAGTGCCACACATTCCTCTTTGCCCTTGGGATGATACTCCAGTTATCCCTAAAGGAAGTTCTCTCATTTTGGTTCTTCTCTTCCAGCACTATCTTTTTGCCCCTGATTTACAGAGAGGCTATTGAAGTATATATTATACTAGAGAGTACAAAAGAAAAAAAAGGCCCAGGAAGCTGTGCTTTGGGTAATCTGGGAAAGACGCAGTAGGAGCTCTGAGTGAAAAATTAAAAATATCTGAAACCAGAGCTCACCAGCAGAACTCAAACTTCCTATCAAAAAAGGGATATGAAAGGTGAGGTTTGACTACAGCTTGGCATGAATTAAAGGCTGGGTAAGTTAAAAACAATTCACAAATAAAGTTCCCAAATTAACACTGAAAAACAGGCCGATGAAGCTCTTACGTCAATGTGTCTAGTCACTTTTGAAAGGATTTTAAGATGCCCTAGTTCTGCCGGGGAGACAGAGCACTTTCTTAGGCAGTATGAAGAGGGAAGTCATGGGTTTAATTGCAATGTTAACACCTCTGCCAAATGTGGCAGGGGTGGAGGATGGTTCTAGATGGCTGGCTCAGGCAAAATGGTAGTTGGACAAGTCAAGGTGGGAAAAACAGGTGATAAACTAAAAAGCAAAACTACTTCTCCATGTACAACTATCAGATGTGAAAGAAAGGCACATATAACAAAGAGTTAAGGTGTCCTCAAAGTATCTGCCTATGCAGAAGAATTTGAAACAAAAAATGACAAGCTACATTACCCTCAAGTATATTTCATATAAATCAGTTCTCAAAAAAAAAAAAAATACCTTCCAGGTACAAACATACTATTCATGGTACAATATATACAAATAGAGCAGTATAATTCAATTTATTGCTAGAATTTTATTTGGTTGTTAAAATCTGTAAGGGTATATATGTAAAAAAAGGAGGGCATGGAAGGCAGCCAGAAGAGTAAGAGTAATCTTCAAGTTACCTAAGTGCCTGGCTGATTTTACACTATGTTTTAATCTTTCTAAGAAAAGTGAAACAGCTCAAATGGGCAGAATTTTTTTCTGCTAAAGACAAGCATGAGTCACAATGAGGTAAGCAGACACATTCATGGGAAGAATTCATCTAGCTTTAAGTAAATTTTAATAGTTCTAGAAAAAATTCAAGGTTAGCCAACACCAAATTGAACATCTCATCAAGAAGGAAAAAAAAAGGACTTAAATGTTTAAGGGTGCTTGACTGCATTTGTGGCTAACAGCAGCTTGGACAAAGTTAAAGTGGAAACGAGCTCTACTAAGGTCTGTGCAATGTAGGCTTTTCTAGTTTCTCCCTGACTTGGCCTATAGCACAGTTATGTTTTTCAAAGATTTCCCTTCTGCTTCTAAGCACAACACAGCACACAAAGACTGTTACTAAGTACAACACAGCACACATAAAGGAAGCATTCCTTCCAGTCAAGGGTTCTTCAGTATCAGACTACAGAAGTACTTAAAGAGAGAAGTATGTACTTGCTTAGATGAGATTTGGAAAAGCCTGTTATCCAGCCTTTGGTATATGGACAGAAAGCCTCTCACTGCTTCTGAGCTGGTGACCAAAGGTGGGTTAGTATGATTTCATGTGACTCCACAACCTATTTGGCTTTGGTCATCCCATAGATAAAAATATTAGTACTTGGCTAGCCCCCAGGCAAAACTCAAGGAAGTTTCCTGGGTCAAATAAGAGGCATTAGCTCTTCTCCTCGGTATCCAGGTGAGATAGTCATGAAGGCATTTCTACCTTGCCATTCAGAATGAAGGGCTTATCAGAGGTGGAAGCCATCTACAGCTTTAATTCACTCTTGTTCCTTTGTGGGTTTATATATATCTCCCTGCAAATAACTGTGATGAATACTTGTCATTTCTGAGTGCCTTTCTTTTGAGGAATTCCTCTCCTTCCTGAGAAATTTTGGTGAAGAGGAATTTCTGGTGATTTACCATCATAGAACTAATGTGCTAGACTCTATTTCTTCCAGGGAGTGGATAGACATTTCCCCTAAACAAGTAGGAAAACTGAGGAAAGGAAGGCTGATAGGGGTAGAGGGAGAGGGGAAGAGAATGGCCACAGTAGAAGCAGAGATATATCAGGCCTCTGAAGCTTGCTGCTGTAAACTCTGGCCAGTTTCCTGGGCTCCGCAGGTTGCTTTCTCTCCTCATGACCATCTCTACAGCTTTCAGACAGACTTGAGGAAGATAATTAATTTGGGGGGTGGGAGGAAGGATAGGTGAGGTACTCTTCCACAGGATAATATATTATGCTTCTAAATCTTGAAATAAGATCAAAAATGAGAAAAATCCCAACAAAGCTTTTCTTGTCCCAAGGTTGGGATTAGCTGAGGGGACAGGAACGAAGAGTCATATTCCTACTTTCCTGAGACTGAAATCAGCACTCCTCCCACAGTGTTCACTCCCTAAATCTATTCCCCCAGCCACCAAGCTGAAGCCATGGCAGCATTTAAGTAAATATGGACATAGTTTCAGCTGCTACCAGATCAGATTAGTGATTTTTAATAACAAGACTTCATTGACATCCTATTTCAAACCATTCTTACTACTTCCCAGAAAATACACACAATTCATTCTTTCAGTTTAAATATTTACAAACAGAAAAAGCCTATCTTTTAAAGGAAAGACATTTTCTGAGTCAGTATAAAGTGCAGCTGATTTAAGGCAAATTTATGTGAAATATAAAAGGTGGCTTATTCTCTCTATATACATATTTTCCACTTTTAAAAGATAATGTCTCTTCCTCTCAAAAAAAGGAAAGAGAAATAAAGGGGCTATTTCCTGTGAATTTTAAAATTAAGATCTTATTGGTTTCAGAAAATCACAGATTTCTTAATATCGTATTATAAGTAAAATGGCTTTTTTTAAAAAAATAACTTTTATATAGCTTTTTCAAACAAGTTAAAAGGTGGCAATGTATCTGCTATAGTAGTTGGAGAACAGGAGAACTGATGGGTAAGTGAAAAGTTTGTTTTTGCTAGGCTAGTAGATATTAGGTAGTCCAGGGTATATGTATCCATTTCTAAAACACGCTGATCAGGCTAGACACCTAACGCTACCCTTAGCTCCAGGAAGGAGTATCTTCCATCGTCATCAGAATCAAATGCTTTTAAGTTCTCTTGTTCTGGCACAGCAGAACCCAGGGAGCTCCAGATTTCTTGGTAGGTCAATTTCCCATCCACATCCTGGCCAGTCTTATGGAATAAATCCTGAAGATCTGTTAAAAAGGAATGACAAAAATGTACATGTTTAAACATCTAGCTAAACTTGTTAAAGGCTAAAATGTAGCCTCCACTGAATTTAATACACTGAAAAGCTACTTTTCAGACTTATTTCCTAAAAGGTAGAGTTTAGGATGCCACTTAAATCGGAAAGTACACCTCTTTAAGAATGAGCGGGACACTGTATGGTAATCTCCTCCTAAAATAGAGGCAGTGAGAGATAATCACAGGAGAATGAACTGGCCTTCTCTTTGTCCAGATCTTCCTTTTAGATTTAATTCTTAAGTTGAAGGAGTGAGAAGGATTATAGAGGTTTAAATGGTTATTTGATAGATGTTGAGCTGGTAAAATAAAACAAAACAAAAACAAACTGGCATATCACTGGTTAAACAGTTATCATGTAACTCAGGAATTCACTCCTAGGTATATACTCATGTCTACCTAAAACTTGGACACATAAACCATGCATGGTGGCGCATGCCTTTAAGCGCAGCTACGAGCACAGCTGAGACTAGGAATCACTTGAGCCTGAGGGTTCGAGATCCAAGACCCGCCTGGGGCAACATAGTGAGATCTAGTCTCAAAAAAATAGCTGGGTGTGGTGGCACATGCCTGTAATCCCAGGTACCTGGGAAGCTGAGGCTGGGGATAGCTTGAGTTCATGGTACCCTGGGCAACGTGAGCCTGTGGTTCCCCAGACAAAATAGAGACCTAGTCTCAAAAAATGCATTATTCCTAATAGCAAAAAAAAAAAAAAAAAAAAAGGAGAGAAACCAAATATCCATCAATTGACAAACAAATAGCTCATGGAAGAGGCATGCATGGGATTATGTATTATATGATTCGAGTCATACTGAATGCCCAGAATAAGCAAATCCAGAGGCTGTGGTTGAGAGACTAGTGGTTGCCATAGGCTTGGGGCAGGTGAATAGGGAGTAACTGCTAAATGGTACAGGGTTTCTTTTGGAGATGATAAAAATGTTCTGAAATTAGTGGTGATAGTTGCAAAGTCTTATGGATTTGCTGAAAAAATAAACAATAAACTATATATATATATATATATATATATATTTTTTTTTTTTAAAGAGAATAGGTTTTTTTAAGAGACTATGTTACTCAGGGTAGTTCTGAACCCATGGATGCAAGTGATCCCTAGCCTAAGCCTCTCAGGTAGCTGGGATTACAGGCACGCACCACCATGCCCAGCTATTTTTTAGAGACTACTGGCTATGTTGCCCGGGGTAGTCTCAAACCTGCAGACTCAAGAGATCCCTTGCCTCAGCCTCCCAGCGCTGGATTACAGGTATGTGCCACTGCTGTGCCTGGCCAAACTGTATTTTAAAAGGGTAAATATTATGGAATTATATTGCAATTAAGGGGAAAAATAAAACAGAATTATGCATCTCTTCAAAGCTCACATGTTCCCTTCTCTCAGGTTCCTCCCTGCAGATGTGAAAGATCATTATCACCAGTTCATCTTTTTTACCTTTATGACTGATTTTATTTAAACCTATAGGCATGGAAAATTTCTATCTAGTCTCTTCTGGTATTTTCTCAAGGGCCCTAAAATAACTTAGGACAATCAAGTAAAATTTAAGTAGGAAATGATTGAGTCCCCACAGAATGACTTAGTGGGACAGCTTCAAATATGGAAGACTGGTCAGTGAGGAGGCTTATGTTTCTTTAAAAATATTCCCAAATTCCTTTCCTTTCTTCATTTACTCATTTCCATGACTAAATTCAACGTTTCCTGCTGTTTGTTATTTAGGAAAAAAAGAAGTGGCCTGAAGGAAACAGTCGCAGTACAAGGTCTAGTTCATTGTGTGGGTCTGTAGACAGGGTTCTGAACAGGACCCTACTTTTACTCCTAAGGTAGCCCCCCACAAAGCCAGAAGAGCAGGTGAGATGTTTGTTTCCAATGCCTGCCACCAAGTGGTTAGCTAGAAAATGTTGTTTTTCTGTTGTTGTGTATATGCATATACAGTATGAGTTCATAAAATGTGTTAGGTACTTGGTAACTATTCAAATAAAAATCTGGTTATTGTTTCAAGTCACTTAAAAATTACAGTAATTAAAAAATGTGTTAGGGTCTCTTAGGCATTGAAGTATAAATGTTAAGATGACTATTTCTTAATCTGCTTAAATCTTTCCTCCATTCACTCTCCTCAACTGATAATAATGGAACACAGGAGGTGGCAGTTTGTGTTGCCAATAAATTTAACACCCCAATTTAACACCCCAAGAAACAAAGAAAAAAAATTAGGGCTGGGGGAAAAATTAATTGCATTTAAATGGCAATAAACTTAAATCTTCTATATTTTCAGCTATTACTTAACAGGCACTATGTTAGAGGCTGGAAGTGAAGTTGAATTTTATTATTTTCCCAGGAAAGTACAACAGAGTGACATGTGTGAAACAGGAGACAAATGCAAAATATTATAAGAAAATACACACAGGTGTAATTCAGTCCTGGGAGGTAAGAAATGTTTTCTGATGGAGTAATACCTAAGCTGAGATAAAGAGTCAGGCAAAAGCAAGTGAAAAGGAAGGTGGTAATTTTCTAGGCAGTTAGCAAACACTACAGAACATTATTAACATCACAATAGAAAACACAATGTTGGAAGCAAGGTAAATACACATTTCAGTGACTCACATTCTTTCTATTAATATTTACCTTGTTGATTTTCAGCAAAAGAACCCCTCATTTTTGGAGGGCCCTGACAAAAAGGGTCAACTTTTACTTTTTTTTTTGCTATTCACAGTATTGTATCTGCTTTTATTTTATTATTTATTTATTTTTATTTTTAAGAGACTAGGTCTCACTATGTTGCCCAGGGTTGTCTCGAACCCATGGATTCAGTGATCCTCAGTCTCCTAAGTAACTGGGATTATAGGCGCGTGCACCACACCCTGTTTGTGTCTGTTTTTATGCCTTCTCCGCTTGACTGCTACATGCATGAAGAAAGCAAGTCTGTATCTTACACTGCAAAACTACTGCTTAACAATGGCCTACTTAGGCACTCATTCAATGAGTGGAGATGCTAAAAATATTAATAGAGAGAAAATACAGTGCACTGGTTAAGAGCACAAACCACTGTTAGACTGCCTGAGTATGAATTTTACCTCAGTCAATTACTTGCTGTGTGGAAGGAATTGGGTGGTTCTCCTATCAGTAAAATGGATATAATACAAGAATATTACATTTCCAGGATCACTATCAGGATTGTAATGGTAAGATGTATATTAAGAATTTGGCCTATAGGAATTGCTCAATAAATGTCAGATATAATTATTTATCTTGTAAGTTAAAAACACTCCATAGTATAAAAATTTACCTTTGATGCTAGAAATTCCTGGTAGGGAGACAGGTCTTAGCTGAGCAGCTTTCTCAATGTGGTCTCCAAGAAACAGTGGAAGTTTTGGCAATGCTGATGGCTTTGATGTGAAACTTTGAACTTGATCTGTAACGAACACATACCAGTATTATCAAATCTGACACCAAATTAAAGGAGTACTGAAGGTCATCTTGTACAAGAACTTCATTTAAGAGAAAAAGTTGAGAATTAAGTAGCATAGTGACCTATGTGAAATTAAAGGCTCCAGAAATGTTTTCTTTCTTTTTTTTTTTTTTTTTTTTTTA